>JAQIXV010000173.1:0-76360 GCA_034700625.1 Tectocepheus velatus
TTGCGATAATCGGTATAATTGCCGCCAAATATGAAGTCGTTTTCATTTGTTTTATTAAATGTTTGATACAAAATATGGATCAAATTGTTGCCATCGATTACAAGATAACTGTTCGACAACTTATATGTCTTTCTGAGGCCATCGATGTTAGAGATGAATGAACTCAAGTGAGGAATACCCATAATTTTGGTCAAAAATCAAATTAAAATCCTTAATAAAAACAATAAACAAGTTTTGAATTAAAAAGTGTTGCAATCGATTGGAATAAATGAATGAAAGTTTGAGACAAATGACTTTGAAATGAGTAGTGGAGTAGAGCTCTCAATATTCAAACAAATTAATTGTATTTCAAACGTAGAGAACAATTGAAATATTTCCGATTTCTATCAATTATTAACAATCAATACAACCGTCGAAATAGTGAACAAAAGTTTATTTGTTTTTGTATTACGACGTGTTTTACGCATAAAGTGTTTAAATCAATGAAAATCATTTTTTAATGTTTTTATTTACCATTTATTGCATTAGTTTTTCATTCAATTGATTCACATTTTGTTTGACTTTCATTTGTTTGTTATCTTATCTTCAAATATGTCTTTAAGTAAATTGTTTTCAAGAGTTGAACGAAAAAAGAAGAGACAATCATATGATGAACGCATTTGCGATGATTTGTCTCAACTTATTCTTCAGTTTTTGCCATTAAAAGACAAATTCAGATACGAATGTGTGTCCAAACAGTTCCAGAGGACTGTATTTCAAAAGGAATACCATTTTGAATACATTTGGAGTAAAGTTTGGAATCATTTCATTGAAAAAAGTGAAATAAATCCGAAGACTATTGAGACAATTGTGAAGAAGTGTTCAAATGTTGTGACAATTGGTTTGGAAATATCTGACGAGAAATTGAAAGAAGTCTTCGATGTTATCGACAAATATTGTCTTCATTTGAAAGAAATTCATTTGTATTTCAATCCATTCGATGATTTAACTCAACAAACATTGGATCAATTGAACGACAATTTAGTTTCAAAGATAACAACAATAAGAATGTGGTCTTCAAGTGATCTACAAATGAATCGTTTGATTAATTTAAAAGAAGTCGATTACAATTACGTGGATCCGTTAGATCCGGACGCTATATATATTCAGCTTTTATTAGACCATAACCTCAAGAAACTGGTCATTCATTTTGAGGATTGGGACCACAATTTGGAAACTCTTACCACTAATCAGAAGGGCTTACAATATATCGGCGCCTCTTATAACGGGTTAACTAATTGGCCGTATTTGAGTAGTTCACTACTTCTTCAACAGATCTCAAAACCCAATCAATTGATTCATTTGGAAGTCTATTATTATTTACAAAGTTTTTTGGAAGACATCAAACAAATGCCAATTAATTATTCTCTTCAAAGTATTTGGTGTGAAATCTTAGCCAAAAATTATTTGACTTCTGAAGAGGAAAATGAGTTTTTGTCTTCATTTTCAAAATTCAAAGCATTCAAACGATTGGTACGGAAGGGATTACTATACAGGATATTACATCAAAGAAGTCGACCCATTCTTCGAAGGCTTAACTCTTTCGATGTTCAATGGTTTGGAAGAGTTAACACATCTCTCGATATCTATTTCAATTGAAGAACGTTATTATAATTTATTCGACTCATCATTTTTGGCCCAAATCGACACAAAACTACCAAAACTTCAATATTTGAAAATTGAAAACCCATTCAAAGCGACCGAAGAGTTGGCATCAGTTTTGTGTGGACTCAAGAATCTGAAGACAATTAGTTTGGAAATAATTGAAACGCCTTTTGTTAATCAATTCAAACAAATACTTCTCAATAATTGTAAAATTAAAACAATTTATTTGTTTAATAATTGTAAGGATTAGAAACTATTTGATTCCATCGATTGACAATTTCTTTATTCAAAACTTTTTGACTAAAACTATTGAAATAAAATATCAAATATTTTTTATAATTAATAAGTTTTAAAATTTTGTATCTTTTGATCATTTTTTAGAAATCTATAAATACTTTTGAAATCATTTTATTGTTTATAAAAGTAATTAATTGACTAACAATTGTTCGGAGGAAATGAAAATTCATTGATTGACGAGATTTTTAATCGCTAAGTACACTAACACTTCTAGTGTTTTGTAGTGCTTTCCAGTTGGGTTCGGCACATCTGACCATGGACATTTGGCAGATGGGTTTGTTGAATTGGCGAACTCTACTAACGGGTATAACATTTCTTTAAATTCTTTATGAAATTCTTTATTTGATTCATAAATAGCGAGATTATCGTAAGACCATTGCCTTATGTAACTAAATATAAAAGGTTCAGTCGATTAAGAATATTGATTTAGTTTAGGCATACCATCCCAAGTGTGACCAGGTACATTTAGTTGCTGGTTGCGCGCAATATACCAGAGCCTTAACGTAGTTCCTGCGAACGACTCCCAATTCTTTCACTTTAAGGTTGAATTGTTTGCATACTTCCAAAACTGAGACATCATTTGCTGTAACTTTTAATATCATTTTATCCTTGATAAAATTATTCAAAAGTTTGATGACATTTATCCGAAAATCTCTTTTCTTAAAAATTTTTGGGTCAAACAAATTGGCGACCATTGAATGCTTTTGCCATAACTCTATCGATTAACCAATTAAAGGGTTGTATTCAATAAAGAACTGACTTATTCTTCTTTTTCCTTAACTCATCCATAGTTGTGGGAAACAGATGATCCGGATCACCCAAATTAGAATCATTGAAGGCTTCATCGATTGCAGTCAAATCAGCAGATTTTACATGTTCAATGGCCAAGATCAACATGAAAATTGTTGAAATTATCATTTTTAAGTCATTTCTCAATACAATGATCAGTATTTTGCAAGAGCAGATGTTTTAAAAGATTAAACTGAATATCAAATTAATAATTGGGTAAAAGTAATGTTTTATTATGAAATTAAATATCAATTTTTAATTTAATTTTAAACACCTTTCGATAAATGGTTTTCGACCTAAATATTGAGTTGAGTTGAAACGGAAATCAGAGAAATAAAAAATCAATGATTAACCAGATTTCTAATAACGAGATGAGTCAAAACTTTGGTTGATTTCATGTGTTTTCCGGTAGGATTGAGAACATGTAACCATGGACATTTTGCAGAAGAATTTGTTGTGTTCGCGAATTCCAAGTTTGGACTTAAAATCTCTTTGAATTTTGTTGGAAATTATTTATTCGATTCATAAATCGCTAGATTATCGTTAACCCATTGCCTCATATAACTAGATTCAATATTCAATTAATTGCAGTCAAATCAACAGAATTAACAAGATCAATTGCCAAGGTGAATATGAAAATTGTTGAAAAGAATGTTTTAAAGTCATTGATATTTTTCAACACAACAAAAGTTATCAATAATTTTGAAGACATGTTTAGAACAGATGTTCGATAAAATAAACTGTCATTAGATATAACTCAAGGACTTAAAAAAATCAAAAATCACTCGAAAGTTGTGTTTTATTATAATTTTTTTTAGTTTTTAAACATATTTTGACGAATAGTTTTGGATAAGAAAATGACCCAAACTTTGACTGGAGTGGAAACTGCCAAAAGAGAGGCAGCCTTTGCAGCGGTAGACAACCATCTCAAGGTTGACACTTTGTACTTTGTACTTTTTCATTCAAATCAAAATTCAAATTAACTATCGAACAGAATGGCTATAAAGTAGGTATTGGCAGCGGATCTACTATTAGGTATGCAATACAAAGAATTAAAGAGAAGGGGTTGGATGTGATATGTTGTCCCATTTGCTATGAAGTATGAGTTCCTCGACATTCTCTCCAATCAAATGACAAAACTAATTGAATTTTCAGTCAAAACAACTTATTCTCGAAAATGGTTTGCGTTTGACTGACTTAGAAGAGAGTCCACAATTGGATGTGACCATCGATGGTGCGGATCAAATAGATGTCAACACTAGAGCAATGATTATCGGTGGATGTGGTGCTCAGACTCAGATCAAAATCGTTGGAAACGCTTCCAAAGAATTTGTGATTATCGGAGACTTTACTAAAAGATCAGAAAAATTGGGACAAAACGGCAAAAATGTTGTTCCCATTGAAGTCATTCCAATGGCCTATAAATGTGTGATCAAACAGATTGAACAGCTATTGGGAGGAATGCCTATTCTTCGTATGGCTAAAGCAAAAGCCGGTCCTGTCGTCACAGATAACAATAATTTCATAATCGACTGGAAGTTTGACAACAAAGACACCAAAGAGTGGACAGACATTAACACAAAAATAAAAGCTATTCCTGGAGTCATAGAAACTGGTATTTTGACTGATTTTGGTACTCATCTCACCATATATTTAGGTCGAGAGGACGGATCTGTTGACAAATTGTGATCAAAATTAATGATAAATTAAATTAATTAATAGTTTTTCTTAAAAGCGATAAAAATAAAAGACAATTAGTTTTCAGATTTGAAATTAAGTTTATTTTCAATTTAAAGAAATTTTTATTTTTTGAAAATCATTTGAAATAAAGTGTTTGTGAATCGGATCTTAATTTTGTTCATTGAATCCAATTTATATGACTCTCGAAGAACTTGAGAATGATTTTGGGGCACAAGTCATACGCCTCATTGGATTCAATCATCAATTTGTTTGAGTCCTTCAATTCGATGACAAACCGGAGCCGTCCGTCGGTCCGTCCGGCGCCCAAAACTCTTCTGACATTGTCTTCACTCAGTGACTGAACTTCACTGACGGAAACATTTCTGATATCTATCTTCTGTTTCGAAGACGAACTCAACGGAAGACTTCTCTGTTTGTTAGCCTTCGAGGGCGACATCCCGTTTGTAGCCCCGACTCGACTGATATCCTGTTTTCGTAACTTTGGGGGACTTTTCTGCACTTTTGGTGACATTTCTTCAGTTGAGATAATTTTTGTTAAAGTTTTCGGAAATAATTTGTAAAATTGTTTTCAACTCTTCAGTCAATTGAATGAAAATTATATAAAATTTTGAAATGTATTCGAAATTATAGAGTGATATATAGCGAGACAATTGATTTTTGATGGATTGTTAAAAACCTATAATAAGTTTAATTAAATCTCTAATTAAACACTAAATTAAAGTCACAATTATTTTCATATGACTGTCATTAGAGGGCATTCATTGCTTACATAATAAACATTAATAAAAAGTGACGAAAGTCGAGGTCTGCTATTGTTTGCATTGAAGTGACTCTATCTTTGCTTTCGTTTCATTATTTTGTTTATCATTTATTGCATTTGTTTTACATTTGATTAATATATGGTTTGTTATCTTATTTTCAAATATGTCTTTGAGTAAGAAATTGTGTTTAAGAAGTGTTTCACAAAAGAGACAATCATTTAGTGGACGTATTTGCGATGATTTGTCTGAAGTTATTCTCCAGTTTTTGCCACTAAAAGACAAATTCAGATACGAATGTGTGTCCAAACAGTTCCAGAGGACTGTTTATCAAAAGCAATACCATTTGGATGTTGATTATCATCGATTCAAATTTAATCTGAAGAAATTGAAGGCAATTGCGAAGAAGTGTTCAAATGTTGAGACAATTAGTTTGAAAACTCACGAAAAAGTGAAACAAATCTTAAATATTGTCTCAAAATATTGCCTTCATTTGAGAGAAATTCATTTGAATTATAGTTTTCTTACTCAAGATTTGGACGACAATATCGTTTCAAAGATAATGTCAATAAAAATGTTGTCTTCAGTCGAGAATCAATTGAATCGTTTGATTAATTTGAAAGAAATCGATTGTATTTTTGGACACCAATTGGTTGAGTCCTTGAGTTTTGATAAACTTAAGAAACTGACCATTCATTTCTTTACCCAAGATCAATTTAATTTTGAGAAACTATTCAATGATAACAAAGAGTTGCAATCTTTGCAAATATTTTCTTCTTATGGTTATCTAAAAAGTTCACAATTTCTTCAAAATATCTCAAAACTAAATCATTTAATTCATTTGAAATTCAAATACAATTTTCATGACTTCTTGGAAGACATAAAACAAATGCAAATTAATTTGAATCTGAAAAGTATTTCGTGTCAACTCTTTATTGAAGATAATGTCACTTCTGATGACATCAATAAGTTTTTGTCTTCATTTTCAAAATTCAAAGCATTGAAACGATTGGATCTGACCATCGATTGGCATCATTTGAGTGAAGAACTTTCTTTTAAAGACATATATCTTCCGATATTCAATGGTTTGCAAGAATTGACTCATCTCTCAATTAATTTGATCGATAGGAGTGGGGATCAGTCAGTAATACCACTAAATATGAATTGGTTTTTGACCGAAATCGACACAAAACTACCAAAACTTCAATATTTGAAAATTGAAAACCCATTCAAAGCGACCGAAGAGTTGGAATCAATTTTGATTCGACTCAAGAATCTGAAGACAATTCAATTGAAAGTAACTGAAGAGTCGATTAAAGATAAAATCCAAGAAATTCTTATCAAAAATAACAAAAGAGTTAATCTTTACTTCAAATCAAATATTAATTTATTTGATTACCTTTTCTATCATTAATCGAATATTTTGTTTAATTTGTTTGAAAATAAAATTAATTGAAAATCATTTTATCGTTTCTAAAAATTAGTTAATCATTAAATTAAAGTCTCAATTAATTTCATACGACTCTCATTAGAGGGCATCGATTCATATCAAACATCAATAAAAAGTGACGAAAGTTGAGGACTTGAGGTCTGCCTTTGACTGCATTGAAGTCACTCTAACTTTGCTTTCGTTTTGAGTGTCTTCTCATCTCTTTGTTTACCATTTATTGCATTAGTTTTTCATTTATTTGATTCACATTTTGTTTATTTTCTGACATTATTTGCCAAATGTCTGATATATGGGACGATTCGGTGAACGAACCAATAAATCTGAGACAATCATATGATGAACGTATTTGCGATGATTTGTCTGAAGTTATTCTTCAATATCTTCCACTAAAAGACAAATTCAGATACGAATGTGTGTCCAAACAGTTCCAGAGGACTGTATTTCAAAAACAATACCATTTGGAGTACATTTATAAAAGAGATTTTTATTTGGAATTTGATTTGAATCAATTGAAACCAAAGACCATAAAAACAATTTTGAAGAAGTGTTCAAATGTTGTGACAATTAATTTGAATGTATTCAAAAACATTGAAAACAAATGGAAACAAGTTTTTTATATTATCGCCAAATATTGTCTTCATTTGAGAGAAATTCAATTGAATTGTAATTTTCCTCAACAAATATTGAATCAAATGAACAAAAATTTGGTTTCAAAGATAACATCAATTTATGTGTTTTCAAATGATTTACCACTCAATCCTTTGAATGGCAATAATCTGAAGAAACTAATCGTTAATATCATAGAATGGGATCAGAATTGGGAAACATTTTTCAATAATAAAAATGATTTAAAAAATTTGACGGTTTTTCATCGCCTTCAGGATCCATACGATTTTGGCAATTTGTCATATCTGGAGGCCTCCCCCTCACCACTTCTTCGCAAGATTTCAAATCTTAATCAATTGATTGATTTGGAGGTCGAATATGATATCGAAAACTTTATTGAAGACATCAAAAAAATGCCAAACAATTATAATCTGAAAAGCATTTCGTGTGAACTCTGGGCTAATGATTACAATTATCTGACGACTGATCAAAGAATTGGATTTTTGTCTTCATTTTCAAAATTCAAACGATTGAAACGATTGGATCTGTCCATCACTTGGGACGATAGCATTACTATATGGACTGATAACAACTATGAAATCGACCCATTCTTCGAAGGCTTAACTCTTTCAATGTTTAATGGTTTGCAAGAATTGACTCATCTCTCAATTTCTTTCTACACTCAACAGAGTTATTGTGCAAATCGTTATTTATATTATAAGGACTCGTTTTTGGCCCAAATCGACACAAAACTACCAAAACTTCAATATTTGAAAATTGAAAACCCAATCAAATTCACCGAAGAGTTGCCATCAGTTTTGATTCGACTCAAGAATCTGAAGACAATTCAATTGAAAGTAACTGAAGAGTCGATTAAAAATAAAATTCAAGAAATTCTTATTAAAAATAACAAAAGAATTAATACTTTCTTCAAATAATTTCACTGAATATTATTTCTCTAATTAAACGATTTTTTGTATAATTTGTTCGAAAATAAAATTAATTGAAAAACATTTTATTGTTTCTAAAAATTAATTATTGACTTAATATTCATTACATGACATAAGTTTTGGCACAACTTATCTCTCATTCAAATCCATTATTCATTGATATTCTCTAAAGATTTCATTTTTAAGAATCAATTTCTCTTATAATCAATAATTTGATTCAATTTTTTTCATTCAATTAATTAGATCTAAAAATCAAATTAACAATAGTTTTATGTAATCTTTTACTCAATTTTTAACATCACATCAATTATTAGTATTTAATTATATATACATTTTGTTTGAAATATTAATACAATAATTAATATTCTTATCGTTAAATATAATACATATTTTGTACAATCGATAGAAACCACAAAAAAGTGTTTTTTAAAGTGTTTCTCAATTTTTATAAATAATTTAAATATCGATACAAATAATCAATAAATGAGTGAATTATACAAAAAATCATTTTTTAGTCAATCAATAGATTTTTTTCTCTAATAAATAAATTATATTAAAAACATATTTTCAATATATAAACGATTGGCTGTTCTTTAGATTCAAATATTCTTCTATTAAATAGTTTAGAAAAAAGGCAGAAATGTTTGCATTTCGTAATCCATTTGTGATATGCATTCCATTCATTCTATCATTAAATTAGTCGATAATAACGACAATAATATTCGCGAAAAACAATTCCTTCTCTTTCTCTATACTATTGGCGTCTGTTTTGGGAAACAATTAAAACAATTAATTGGATTTCAATCAGATTTCAATGGATTCTCACATCTCTTGCATCCAATCGGAGGGCAAATGACCTCAAATTGAATGAGTCTTTGCTGGAAGTGGGAGACGACAACTGACCGGTTGTATCGTTTGTAACAATTGTTTTATTTGAGTCTTGAAATAAAGGCTTATTATATGTAATAAAATTTGATGTCATGTCGTGTGCTGTAAATGAAAACATAAATTAATGAATAAAAGAGTCAATAGATATGATGACGAGTGGACATACATGGGTTGGATGTGTGCATAGGATTAGGAACTTTGATTGATTTCTGCTGCAAATGATTGTTAAAGTCTTTGTCTATCGTCTCATAAGAGGGCGAGTGCTCTGAACACGAAGAGGGGGACTGAATCTGATTGTTCGAAACCATTCGATCGCTTCCATGTCTTCGCCTAAACTTTGGCGGATGTCTGGACTGCATGGGAGCGGCTGTACTCATATTGCTGTCTGTGCTGTAAGGACTGGTGGGCCTGAAGTTTGACATCTGAGGCCTCTGATGGTGTCTAAACTTTTTAGACATGAGTTGTGTTTGCGGTTCGATAACAAACGATTGTTCGTTGAAAGTGAAGCCCGCGTTCTGAGCGGCTCTGGCCATACATTCGGCCAAATCTGTCTGAGCATAGAACGACCCCTCTATCTCTTCGCCATCACTCGACGGGTGACTCATCTGTCCGTCACTCTGTTCGCGATCCAACTGTCCGTAGTCTGTGTCGCCGCCGATACTGGACTGCGGCGAATGGCGGCCATTCATTGCCTTCATATTACGTCTTTCGGCCAAATCTGAGTCCAATTCCAGCCTCTGATATGAACCAACGATCACCTGATTCTTGTTATGCATCTGCTGTTGATTCTCATCATTTAGTGATGGAAGGGATGACTGCATCTGTCTGTCCATCAGTGGATTTATTGTAATATTCGTGTTGACAGTCGACGGCGCGTAATGTTTGCCATTCATTTGATTAGATCTAAGCTTTTGTAGAAATTGTGGTAATTGTTGTCGAATCTGTTGCGACACCGAAGAGGCGTCCATCGAATTGGAGGACATTATGTCCGACACCTTCTTATTCCTCGTGAGAGTGTTTTTGGGCGATGAAAGACTGTGACGACTATTGGCCGGTGAGGGCTGATAACTGCGGCTCATTAGAGGGGAACGACCGGAGTTGGAACCACCCGAATGGATGTACGACATCGGAGGTAACTGAAGATCAAAAGTGGGATTAATTTCTGAATATTTTTTACAGTTTTTTGTGAAATACCTGAACTCTTATCATACGGTTCTGGTGTTGCCCTCTATTGACGTTACAGTTGAGTAAAGGTGTGTCCGGAGGCGTCCCACACTCTGAAGGAGGGTTCTCTGGAGGCGGAGGTATGAGATCCGTCCAATTCATCACTGGTTTTGAACTCTGGTTTGAGTTCATTGAGTTTATTAACAGAGGATTCGGTCGATAGGGTTGTTGTCTTTGCTTATGATTATGTCCTTTGACTTTACGGACAGGCATTCCGTACTCATCGGTCGTATAACTGCCTGAATCGCTCGGACTCTTCGCCTGTTCATTGATGAGGTGTTCCATCGCTCCGTCATCGTTGAAGTCGAAAGGCATGGGTTTGTCTGACTTTCTGCTCCCCATCTCTTCAGATCCGCTGCTCTTATGGTCTCTGACTGACCCGTGTTTTGATTGGGAGACGGCGTTAATCAGTGTTGTGGTCGCGTACGGCGCCGGCACTGATGGCGGATAGTGACCCTCTTTCTTGTAAAAAGTGGACATATTGTGTGTATCGACCTCTGCGTAGTCGGGAGCAGAATAGTCGGCCACAAAAGCACTCGAATAGCCATTACTTCCATCATTTGGCGGACAACTGTTCAATAGTTTTGTCTGATTGTTGTCTTTGTCGGACGGTCTCCATCCCTGATTGATCCAAAGGGCTTCCCTTGCATTGCCATTGAAGCCCCCTCTCCCCACTTCTTCATTCTTATTCAAAGGGACCGTCAGGTGAGCGCTGATTGTCTTCTTCCAAGCGTTACGTCTTTTCATTAAAACAATTATAACAAATATAATGATCACCAAAACAGCAACTGATCCCGAAATGGCATAAATCCACGGCTTATACGAAGTCTCCAAAGAGTTGGTGGCGGGAGAGTCCTCTAGTTTTGAGATGAGAGCATCAGGGTCCATTCGTAGGGCTACCGGTGCGCTGAACGGTCCGGCGCCGACTGTTGTGAAAGCCAGGACTTTAACCGAATAGACAGCACCGGTCGTCAAATTGTATAAAGTTATTGAAGTGACGGTTGAGTTGACGGTTATATTCGAATGAAGTGATGATATGTTCCCCAAAATGTGGACATTATATCCCAAGAGATTTCCGTTCCTGTGTTCGGGCGCCGGCGGGTGCCAATCGATTGTGGCTGTCGTCAGATTCACAACTCTTGCGGACAGCTTTTCGGGTGCGGCTGAAGGCATGTCCTCAAATGTGATCACAGTTCGGGTATTACTGGGCTTTCCCTCAACATTCTTATAGAACGGAACCAAAAAGAATTCAAAACGAGTGAACTTTTTCAGGTCAGACACGACGTGCGAAGAGCCACCGTTGAGGACAGTCATCATATTATACTTCTGAGCGGTTGGACCGGAACTCATATCACGATATCTGACGTAAAAGCCTTCGACGAACTCCTGACTCCCCATAATATCCCAAAATAGTTTGACAGCCGTTGAACTTATTGCCCGAACGTCCTTCAGCTCAATGGAGACACTGCTCAGTCTGATCCTCGCTTCGTCCAAATCATATTCGGGTATGTTTTGAGATGAGGTCGAACCCAGTGTTCGTATTTCATCGGACAGAGGACTGGGAGGACCCAATCCATGATTGTTCTCAGATCTAACGTAAAACACATAACGGGAGTCGGGATGTAACTCATGAATGGTATAGACATCACTCATAACCCGATTGGCCGCCACTTTCCACCCGCTCTGCAACTCAGGGCTGTAGTACTCAACGGTGGACCCAATGAATGGCGAAGAGCCGGACCGACCCATTCGTCTCCACGTAATAGTGACTGTCGTTTCAGTCATATTAACAATCGATGGCTTTTGTGGTGGACCCGGAAATGTGGAGGGGTCTGGCATTCTGTGGAACATTATATTTGGATTTCTAGGAGACTCTACTGACAGGGAAGCACTCCATGAGGTCTCTCCGCTTTCGCTCGAAGCAATACAGGTATAGATACCGGAGTCAGCCTTTTGAAGGTCTGCAAAGATATTAGGTTTTTGTGAATAAATTAGTTTTGAAATCAATTAAAACTCGAATTAAAGCGAATCATATGTTTTTTGATGACATCTGAATGACTCGAATAAAATATAATCCAAAATAAGCTGAAAATTTCGATCGAATCGTAAAAAAGATTTTATTTCATTGAATTAATTCATATTTAATAAGCAATTAATACTCATTAGTAATGGTTTTCAGATTTAATCTCATAATAAATGAGTCATTAAATTACATAAAAAGTTATTTCATTTCTGATGTGAATCACTATTTCTCTCAGAAAGAAATCTTTTGACTCAAAACTAATTGATTTTTTCCAAAAACTCTTTTAATCGAGACTTAGTTTTGGGTCAAAGAAGTAGTTTATAACTCAAAATAATTAATTCAAAGTAAAGCTCTTATTCTTATCTGAATTAATCATTTGTCTGACATTTTATGACCAAATGAGTCGTTTCCGCAAATCATTTATCAATTATCTAATAATCTCACCATTTATTTGAAGAGTTCCCGAATCGAGTACAACAAATCGTGGGTCGTATAGAGGGATAGGCTTTCCGTTGACCAACCATTTGACCAGTGGTTGTGGTGAGCCGTATGCCTCACAGGGAAGCATTGCCATCGTGTCTACGGGTAGGGTCTGATTGGCCGGACCTAACTTTATGATAGGCGGCGGAGCGTCGGCAACAGCACTGACTATGAGGTGTGCCTTTGCCATAGAGGAGCCGACCACTGATAGGGCAGAACAAACATAATATCCTTTATCTTCTTTGCGAACACCCGATATGGTGAGCGTTCCTTCAGATGATACGGAGAACCTTCCATGAGCTTTACCAGGGAACATCAACACCTGATTGCCTTCACGGGTCCAGAATACCGATGGCGGAGGGTTTCCAGTGGCGACACAGTCTAACTTCGCAACACTATTGATAGGCACTCGAATGTCTTTGGGCTGAACCAAAAATGTTGGACGAGCTGTGGGTTAGACGTAAGACATTAAACAGTTATTAAGTGTTGAGTAATATATTAAGTAAAATGTTTATACAATGAACTATAAGTGTTGCCGATGAGGATATAGTGCCGACCGGGTTCTCCACTTCGCATATATAAACCTAAAGAGTAGTAATTCAAAGAAAATAATGACTCAAATTATTCTTCGAATGTCACACAATTTTGGATGACTCACCCCTTCGTCTGCAGGCGTCACATGAATTATCTTAAGTGCTTTGTCTTCAAGTATTTGGGCTCTGAATCAATAATTTTGTGGACCATTAGAGATATTCTACTGGAATATAATATAAACAGAAGTCATACCTCCCGATAGGCATTTTGCCGTCCTGTCGGCGCCACGTTATGGTAGGAGTCGGGTCACCGCCTACTTTGCAATGGAACTCTACGTGTTCGCTGGACAGGGCTGTCACATCTTCAGGACCTCTTATGAAGAAGGGTTTCACTGATAATAGAAGACAATAATTAGATTAGTTATGGACAGAACACCCGGTGATCTATGCATACCCTGAACATTGAGTAAAGCGGGCGGAGATTCTCTGACTCCAACCAGGTTTTCGGCGATACACTGATACCGTCCCTCATCTCCGGGTCTGACTTCAGTAATCATTAGATTACTTCCCGAGAGTCTGATTCGTCCGAAACCGGTATTAATTTTCTCTCCGTTTCGCTTCCAAGAGATGAGTGGTTCTGGGAATCCTCTCGGAGGGGCGCACTCCATAATAGCAGTCTCTCCTGCGGCTACCCTAACGTTTTTGGGCATTATTTTGAACTCATCCCTCAGTACTGACGACAGGAGGAAATAAATTTAAATCAAAATCTAAACAACAATTATATGCAATGTTTGCGCAAAAAATAAAAATAATTAATTAAACTCTGAATTCGCGTCAAAGGACTGACAGAATTGAGGTTTATGTACTGTGACTGAAGGTATGCCATCAGTTGTCTAATAGATGACAACCATAAAGTGAATGATCCCTTTCATGTGTAAGTCTTAAGATAGTTCTGTTGTTAAATAATCAATCAATTGATGCAATTCGAGTACTTTGTGGACAAAATCCAAAAATTCTATTAAAAAATTTTCTTTAAAAAACAAATTTAAGGAAATTTCAGATCCTTTTGACAAAACTTTTGAGGCCTTAAATTACGCTTAAATTTGAAATTTTTGGGAAGAAATTAGTTTTTCTGAACCGAAAAACTATTTCATTTGAACTCATCTCTTGATATACACGACTCTCTCTATATCTCATTCTCCGATAGTATGGGAACAGTATCTCCTCTATTGTCTGTTTGTTGAGCAGATATTCTCTACACTTATAATAATCTTCAGATTGTATTCTGTTTTGAGAATCTGCGAGAATAGGAAGTATAGGAAGTGTTGATTACAGCACACGAACAGAAAATTTTTCACAAAAAAAGATAATAACAAAAATAAACTGAAATCTCTTCTGGGATTCAATTTATTTGAGGAATTCCTTCATTTCTGGTTGGAGTCTAACGATAATAATCTTCAATCAAAATGAAAGTTAAGAAAACATTTGAACGAATTATAATCAATCAAATATTTTTTTAAAGACGTTTCGAGAAATTACAGAGTATTTCACATAATGTATACAAACTATTATTAATACAACTTTCAAGAGTCAGTGAAAGTGTGTGTTATTTCGTATTATTAAAGTCCTGAGTGTTGGCCCAAAATGTGTGGGATTTTTATATGTAATCTAATGTGAATTTTTACGATATGATAGTCTCTCTATTCGTAAATAAATGGTTTGCATCGGAAAAGTAATGCCAAAACATCTTTGGAGTACATACTCTTGGAAAACATAATACTAATAACGCACACCCATTACATGACAACACACCGGGGATTCACTTTCAAAGCTATCTTATGTATTGAAGGCATGTGCCGAGTGAACGGCCAAATGACTACAATGAGTACAACCACTCTAATGACCCCCCATTATATGAACGCCTTGAATGTCATTTGGGTCTTACGCCACCCTTAAAGCCCAGTTGTATGAAGACTTGGCTTAAGGCTTACACTGTCTTACAGTCCGTTACAATGCCTTTAATTTGGTTTGCCGTCAAACAAATATATGGCTTTCCCTTAACTATAACGTGTGTATCAACTCGTGATTGGCTTTAGTTTTCGTTTCATTTTCTCAATTTCTATGCTTTTACTGAAGAAGAGTCTCGTCTTTTCTGATGACCACTGCTTTGGAATCGTTTCAACGCATCTCAACTCAACTCTAATACTAATGCCTTTACTCACAACCAGTGAACAGCCACTGATGTAAGTCTTGGCCACACAGTCATAATGCCTGAGATATTGGAAAAATAAAATGACTGAAAAGTGGAGCCAAGAAGAAGAGACAGGGATTGCATCCAATGATAAGAAAAGAATAATACAATTCCGAAAGACAAGCGAAAAATAGGAGCCAAAGAGGGGCTCAACACTGATATGATCCGCGAGACTAAACCTGAGAGAGATTTTGAGTTGAGATCTATCTGTCCTCTACCTCTTGGTTACACAATCAATGTCTTTGCTTAGGCTCTACTGCATTGAGCTATGGTTTTGTTGTTTACGTAACGTTTCCTACTCTTCCTTTCGGAGTGAATGCAATCAAAACACTTTTTATCTTATTTTGGGTCTTATTTTGGTCTCATATTATATTGTCTTCAGAAATCGATTTGAAGAATGTGTACAAAAAGCGGTCATTCCTTCGATAGAATCAAACAAAAGAGAGAAATAAAACAAAAAATTTTAGTTTACTTTTCATACTTAGAGTTCATTTACTTCGAGTACTAAAAGACAAACAAATAATTCGGAAAAGTTCTGAAGGGCTGAGCGCTTAGAATATCAGCTAATTTTAGCTAATCTTTTCTGATGAAAATGAATTATGAAGTCTTCAAAATAAAAGACAAAAACCAAAAATAATTATGACTTTTCTAAAAGCCTTAAGATTTTTGTAACAAAAAATTGAATTTTTATCGCTTCTAATAAAATGTTTTGCTTTGGTTTTATTTTGGGGTTAAAAATATATATTCATTATTAAAACGATATTTTATTGCTTGCATTTGACACTAAAATTTAGTTCAATCAGAGCTTAAGATTTATATAACATTCTATTAAAAGGATAGCACAGAATATAAGTCAAGATTTGGGTTCATCGTATGTCACATATCTTTATGTCATTACTGCCCAAACCATTTCTCTTTGTCTCGTTTTCAAACTTTAATTAAAATTTTCATTCAATTTAGGAAAACCTCTTTTTCTACCACTCAATACCATTCCGGGAGAGGGACGGCAGAGAGAGAGAGAGAGAAAGAGGGACTTCAAAACATTTTTATGACACAAAATAAGTCCTTAAAGTTTTTGTGAATGCATTCTGCGGTCGAAATATAATAAATGTTTTTGTAATGAAAACTATTGAATGGGTTCCCAATCAGTAGGGGTTTAGACATTTTGGAGATACAAAACAGAAGAGAGTATTGAGTTTTGAGAGAGTGTCCGCTTTTTATGATCCCGTCGAGTGATTTACACTTTAGGTATAACATTGTGTCTAACATTGTGTACAGAATTCGGGAACACTTTATAAGACATTTGCACTGTTTTTATGTTCAAAGATATTAAGTCTCCAAAAACTATCGGCTCGAGAGCGGAGTTGACCTCTATTTGGGACTTAATCTCCTTTTGAATGTACAGTACTTTTGATCAGTTATTTCGAGCCATAATTTTCTCTGTAGTAGAGAAGAGACAAAAAATAAACTGTTTTTGAGGGAAGTGTCAAAAGCCATTGCTTGAGAAAAATGTAGAGTATATTGAATTGTAGGACATTTTCACCTTTAAGTCACTTATTCAAAGTTATAGACATTTTTATGGCCGACATATGTCTTAAAGTTTTACAGTTTGTGAGACGACTTGAAGAGTGATTGAATGAAAAGCATTTGAACCCGACTTATGTCTCACCGAAAGTGAATTTTTAGAGAAAGTCTACTTTAAATTATAGCCTAAACAGAGAGTTGAGATGAAAAATCAATTTCTTTGAGTAGAGAACTGTGTTTTTCACGTATTTTCTTCACTGAAAAGACACACTTTTGATATATTTCGAGCGAAATGTTATATATTTTCTTCGCTAACATTAGGGCTAAAGTTTAGAAAAAGTTTTTACTTATTTTTTTCAAATTCAATAAATTAATGTATGAGAGGCACTGGCATTGAGGACATCCATAATGTACTCCCAATTCAACAGAATTTTAAGCTCTTCACTGAATAGATTTCCAGTTAAATAATATTAGATCTAATTTGGAGGTCAAGAGTCAATTTGTTTAACCACTACTTCGATGGCTAACTCAATGTGTGTTCCCTTTTTTCTATTCAAAAAGATTTTATTAAATAACAATTATTTATAATAAATTACTTCATTACACAAAACATAAGTGGGAATCGCATACAGAGATAGCTGTGCAAAGAAAATGTGGAGGAAGTCATCCATTTTTCATATTCAATCAAAATCCTACCGAAAATAATTGAATACAAAGTTATCTTTCCTTTGAATTACTTTAATTCTCATTGAATTTCACAAAACTATTGATATAAAAGTGTTTGAAATGACACTCATTTCTGTCTACTGTTTTGTATAGTCTATAAACTCAATGTTTATTACTTGCATTACATCTATAATATTGTTAACATCTGAGGGAACGTCAAAAACGGACTGAAGATAATTTGAAAGCAAATATTGAGGCGAAGAAAAGGCCAACAAATATGCACTTCATATCATATCTGACTTGCATTCACTCATTTTTTTGAATCAAAGACTGAGAAATACTGACTAAAAATGACTACTGACTAGTCTTTTGACAAATCATACAAAGCATGCATTAGTAGCTCAGATGAAAGATTATTACATCAAAACACATACAAAACACAAGCCATCCCTTGGTTGGAAACGTTAGCCATTGAACTAAAAGTAAAGTTATTTGAAATGCACTTTACGTTTTGGTTTTGAGCCCACATCTCAAAAGATATTTTTCTGGCAATCATTAGATATTTTCATCGAATTCTTTTGAATTATACACTCATTTGGTTTGAGTTTCGGATTCAATACAATAAATAAGTCAATAGAGAGAGAGAACTGACAGATCTGTTGGTTTTTGGCTTCACTCAAACCAATAGGTCCGGAGGCGTCTGTCCATAAAAATTCGAGTTTTTGATGAAAAGTAAATGAGAAACACATTTATAGATATATTTATAAAGTTATGTATATTGAAGTAAAAATCATTATATTTGATATTTGGTGTTGAGTTTTGAAACTAGAGCTGAGATACTGCCGGTGGCGGTCATACACACCATTATATCATTTGTAGAAATGTTTGCACAAGTCGTGCGCCGATAAGTCTTGAGAAGAAAAATTTCTTTCAATACATGACTTATGAATTTGAGAGACGTTTTGGCATATCTTCTGATTTCAGTACTTATTTAGCATTTGTTTAGGATTTTGTGTTTCTCTCCTCTCATTCATGTCATGCCTTCCCTTAAGATTTGTTTAATAAAGAAAATGTTGTTCTCCTTAATGGTTAAAAGTGCTAAAACTCTGTTCATTAAGAGGAGCTCCCCTTCAATGGGAGCCTACAATTTCTATAATAGTTTAATAAATTGAATGCACAGAATAAAAGTCATGATTTGGTTCATCATATTATGTGACATTCCCTTTATGTCATTACTGCCCAAACATTTCAGATCTGATTATGTCTTTGTGTGTCTTTCAGACAATTTTTAATTAATATTTTGCTTTATATTTGGGAAAAAAAACTTTCAAACTTTTTTCACATCATTCAAATGAAACCATTCCGGGAGAGGGAACGGCACACAAAAAAAACTACAAATATTTTTATGGCTCATAAAATGAGTTCATAAAAAAAGTTTGATATCCCATTCTGTGGTCAATATATCTAAAAAATGTTTCTGTAATGAAACTGTTGAGTGGTTTCGCAATCAGTAGGGGTTCAACATTTGGAGATAAAAACAGAGAGAGTTTTAATGAGAAATAATTTAAAAATTTTGATAAAAATATTTTCAAAAACAAATTTCAAATCACTTTTAGACAAAACTCTGAGGCCTTAAAAAGTCGCTTAAAATTAGTTTTTTTGGTCCAAAATTCCTTTAAAAAAGATGTCATTCCTTTGACCGAATGATCAGATATAGAAAAACGCGCATGTTAACATGAAATATGAGTACTCACGTGCAACTTCAAGACTGGCGTTTCTGCTCCGGGTCTTTCCGACTTCATTTTTGGCCAAACAGTAGTAAATTCCTGTATCGCCGTCTCTTTTGTTGTGAATCACGTGTAAGAAAAATAGTGATCCACTCGGAAGGATCATCCGGTTGGCAGTGTTTTGAACAAGTTCATTGTCTTTATACCTGTTGTCAAATAATATCAATTATAATACAATTTCCGTCAAAAAAATTTCTTTTTTCTTACCATTCAATCGTTGGATTAGGTTTACCATCAGCTTTGCAATTGAGAGTAGCTGGCTCATGCTTTTTCACCACAACACTGTCCGGGTGTTCTGTTATTCGAGGCGGTCGTAATTGAGCTAAATTCAAATAAAAAAGCAATAAGTTTATAACAAAATTTCCAGAAGGGCTAAATTATCATTATCAAGTAATCAAGATAATTATCAAGCTAATAGTACTTTAGTATATAAAACTGTATAAAACAAAATGATGACTAATTTCAGTGATATTAATTTCTTGTCCGGTCATAGATTTGATAGTAATTTGAGTAAAGCAAATAACTAAAAACTTGATAGCATTGACTTTTTTGTAGGGATCAGTCGCTGTGTTTATATTTATGTCTGTTGAGGACAAAGACGTATTTCAATGCCTCGAATATAATGACAACATTTGATACAATCATTTCGATTATACAAATAGTCTTTGAGTCACAAAATTGCTTCAAAAGTTATTTTTGCTATTTTTAACCAAAACTGTCGACTCTTTTCAGTCACAGATGCGTGAAAACTGAGGATTAAAGGGGAACACCACAATTCCAACCGGAACCATAGGGTAGTCTATCTTACAGAGAGAAAACTTGTAGTAAAATAAGTTGATTCTTGGAGTCCCGCATCAAATGAAGTTTCTTCAATCATTATGATCTTCGATGATTAACTTGAACATTTTTTGTTCAGGAAAGCTAGCTCAAATGGAATTTTGTTTGCCAAGTTAGATTAGAATACACCTTGCTTATAAGGGTCCCATTTGAAACCGTATACAAACGAAAATATCAAATGAAAAAAACTAACGAAAACATTGCTTTAATTGCTTTCATATATTTATATAAGAGTCAGATAACAGTTGAAAGAGAGTTCGTTATTAAATTTGGTTAAATGAAAAACAAGTACTCGATATGAATTAACAAGCTATTCATTTGATTTTTCAGGTTCAAATATTTTTGCTAGACCATAAATATTTTGTGATTATAGATTCGAGTTTGAGTCTATTGAGAGATACCAACACTAGACTTGTGTTTCTAAGAGTTCCTTGGTCATGCATTGGAGAACAATTAAATGTTTTGTGATGAAAGGAGTTCCAAAAAGTAGATGAACTCACAGATGGCATGTATTTTGTAGTGAACATTGAACACCCATTTTGACACATAACTTGTGAAAAAAGTACCACTCCTTCTCATTTTCCTATTCATTTTGATATTGCTATTCATTGCTATTCATTGCTATTCAAATTGTAAAGGTATTGAATGAAAGGCTCACTGACGCCACTCCATAGGAACTCATACTTGATTTTGACATTAAAACTATAAAAACAAATAATGAGTCAAATGAAGTGAAAGTTATCTGAAGGCAAAAAAAGTTTGTTATTCTTCTGATATATGAGAGTAATTGGTCTGAAATACCAGAACATCGTTTCAGAAGTTTGGCTCAAATTTTCTGTTTGGCTAATCATTAAAGCGATTACTATATAATTGCCATTCAATACGAATCCACAAAATTAAAGTCTGAGAAAAAAAATTACAGCATATTATAAAACAGCATAAAAGCTATTAATTGCTGGGATGGCCAGGAAGGTGAGGTAATACCTGCGCTAAACAGGACTTAAACAAAAGCGCCGATCAAAACACCACTAAAATGACCTCAAACGTGATAAACATTGCCCTCGCACTACATGAGCTGCTCAATTGTGGTCAGCCATAGGCCACCACTGGTGGCCAAAATTCCATTCGTCTGTTTTTAAGCAACAAAAATAAATTTGATTCTCAAGTAATTCGAAACTATTTGAAAGCAATTAAACCGAAAAACAGGATTAGAAATGGTATTGAAAGACGTATATCAATGGCTGTCCACAATTTTTCTGACACACGATATGACTCTTTAGCATTTGTTTGGCTCGACTAAAAGTCAGGCGATTTTAGGCTCGACTGAACCCTCTGCGAGTGGCGGGCCTAAGAAGAACCTTGATCATCCCTAAGAAAGACTTAATGGCATTCAAGTTTATTTTTGAAATGATTAGCGGAACAGCTCTGACACAACACCGGAGAGCGAGGAGTCAGGGCTTAACATCTGCGGTACAGATACTTTATACTCAAATATTAAAAGAAAAATTGTTGTTAAAAGCTTTGGAAGCGTATGAAAGCGCACACAGGGATAGGACAGGGATCTTAACAATAGGCACCGGTCTGTCTGAAAGGTAAAGAATACATACGACCAGAAGTTAAGACTGTTATGAGTCTTAAGTAATAAAAAAATATTTTACCTCCAAATTGAAGAGTAATTCGTTAATTATATGCCGACTATATATCAGTTCAAAAGATAATTATTGATTACAACATATATCGACCCATTATAGGGACTATTGACTGTTAATATAAGGCGTTCACAAATCGGTTCCCTCTCTCTGTTTATCGTATACTTTACGGCTGAATAACATTTTGCTAAAAAATTAAGATATAGTGAAGTTATGTTTAAGAAACTAAATCAACCAAGATTAAAACCTGACATAACATAGAACATTCTGCTCTCAAACTCACAAAATATATATTTGCTTCAATTATTTTCAGATATTTTAAATTAATATAAAGTGAGCTTGATAAACTATCAGTGATAGAAGATATACCAAGTATGGTGCTGCATCACGCCTGCATGCACACAATGCACACACGTATGCTGATTTTGTTTTTTTAATATTAAACTCTGTGTTTCAAGCAATTAGTCACAGATTAATCTAGTTGAATGAGATAGCTCAATTTTTCGCTTAAACGGTACATAATTTTTTGACGAGAATCGATTCGGTCATTTGAGTTTTTGGCTCAACAGAGAGGGTATACCCACACATATGAGTCCCGACTTTGTTGCCTCAAACCATTCCTTATGATTACTCGTCCGACAAATGGTTTGCTTTTCTCACAAAAATTTTATTCAGAAAGACGTAAACTAAGCAAAAATTTATCAAAATATTGATAAATGTATTGATTTCAGTCCCAAAACATGGGATTAATATTCGTTACGAAAGAAAAAATAATTATTTCTTAATTTGTGTCTCATTTTGTACTTTGAGATGAAATTTGTTTCGGATATACATTTTTATGGCAACAGTTCATTAATTTTCATCCTTCAAGACTCATATCTGCGGACAAAACGATAATAAATTATACAGTTTTTTAGTACTCCTCGTATTTTAAGAGATTATTCACTCGACAAAGAGGTCATAACATTAGTTCTCTTAAGAAAATAACAAAAATATAAGTGACTGAAGACAAACGTGTGTCACACAAGACATCACATATTTTATGATAGATTTCATATATTTTTTTTTCTCATCAGTTAAACAGTTTTGTCGTCTAATCTTTTGGACAAAATCAACGAATTTCTTTAGTACTGTATTTGAGTTTAAGATTAAAAAAAGAAGAAAAATGAAATATTTTGAGAATTTTTTTCAAACTTATTGTTCACAATATCTGCACAAATCATATCAAATGTTAGATAAGATTTGAATTCAAAAGAAAGAAAAACTTCTTATTTTTTTGTCACACTTTATATCCGCGTTTGAAAAGAAATTCTTGTCTTTTGAATGCCTTTCAGATATTGTTTTCGTAATAAATGTTTGAATTGTAATAATTGTCGTCAACTTACAGATTATTTGCTGCTCTGATGTTAAGACATTTGTGGCGACAAATATTGTCAATAAAATGATTGTAATCCATATCTTGTGGTAATAGCATAACAATAATCTGTTAATATCTGAGATCATTATAAAACGATCGGGGATTCTGTCGTTTTTATTACTCCATTAGTCTAATGAAATCTAATAAAATATATTGAGTTTAGGCCACAAACAAAGCCAACAGACAGTCGACAGTAATAAACACAAGACTTGAGTTGAGTCGCTCTTCGCTTACAAAACATCACAGAATGGATGGAAATTCATCAGACAATCGATGATTCAATTAATACATATTTAATAATTGCGAAAACAAACACTAAGTTTTTCCAACCCATCGATTAAACACTTAATTCTTCGAATTTTTTTGTTTATCTTTCATTGAGTTCTTCAATTGGAGTTGAATTTAAACGTGAGAAGACAACCCATGAAACACATGACTCTTTTCACTGACACCCCAATAGAATACCGATATTAAGAGTGGTTTGAATTAGAAAATCGTATGAAAACCAAATGAAATATAAAAGAATTGAATAAATGAAAAGCGAGTGAACATAGAATAGCGATATTCACTCAGAGTTTAACTGTCTTTTGCATTAGAGTTGCGTTGAGCACAACATAACAAAACTGGCGAAACTACTTATTCGAGGTTCGGGTGTTCTCTCTCTCTCTCTACAGATTTTTCTCTCTCTCATGCAGTTACTGCTCCCTCTCTCCAAACTTGTCAGAGCGCTGTTGAAAACGGCTCAGTATTGTCGCACTTATGAGAAAAGGCAGGAACCCCTGCGAGCCATTCGCCAGAGCACTCCTGGCGGTAGAGTCTATTCGAGATTCCCACAAAAGGGAGATACTCTTTCCCAGCGCTGTGACTGTGTTTCGAGATAATACACGACTGAATGTCAAATAACACAACTATTCTTCACTCTCATAGACATTACGGTTGTGCCGAAGCCTGTCTCACGTGACCATTTCTCATATGTGCTTGGTGGGGTGTCAGCCTAGCCAAGGGTCACGTGACACTGTTCTGCCACCGGCCCTAATGTGAAGATTGACGACCGAAGACTCGACTCAAGTTTTGTTTTCTCTCAGTTTAATAACATTGCTCTCAATCTATTGATAGCATATTATATATGAAGTTATTATATATTATTATATATATTATGTGAAACTGATATCAAACTCACACTTAAATGGCATAGAATTCAATGAAATAATCTGTTAATTATTGAGGACTTATACCAAAGAAGATATCAATGATATTAACGCAAAGCTTAAGCACTTCAATGCGTTATATATTTTTATTATTCAATTGAATTTTTATTAAAATATATATAAAACTCTTATCGCAAGCTGTAGAGTGACCTCAAATAATAAATATCCTGAAAATTAATTTCGTTGAAAAGTTTTATTTCATTTCCATAAAAATTTTTGTGAAACAAAACAAAAAATTATTCGATAAAAGATATATTCAAATGGATTATACGATTATCGCAATTAGTTATCAATAATTAATAAGAATCGAGCGAACAGTGAATTAATGAACAAAAAAATGAACAAAAATTATATGTTTTGCCCTTTAATTAGATATAGTCTTCAATTATTTTCTTCACGATCTCCGAGAGATATATATAAATATTCATCGATTAAAATGCAGAGAATCCATGAATGAATGGATATGAGGACCAGACCTGAGAACATGTGTGCCATAGATATCGATAGAGTCTATGCGTTTCCCTGTATTATAGACATCGATATCCCATCGCATGTTTGCATTAGAATAGTCTCCCGAGACTTGAAAATAGGAAAACGACAGTAAAAACGTATATAATATTCAATACGTATATAACACTAACATCTCATACCTCTCTCTCACTGTTTCTAATGTTTTGAGCCGTAACTACGAACAGAATAATAATAGCGAATGAAAAATATATGATATCTATAACTAGAGATCAATTCTGTTCCGAAAATATTCTGTTATTTCTAAACCCCATATATTTCCTAACATTTAGTTTCCGTTAAATATTTTATTTAAAGTTCTGTTAAACAACAAAAATAATATAATATTTGAGTTATTAAGTATGAGTTCAGTTAGTTTTTTAGGAGATCTGTTCAATGAGAAGGAGAGGCAAAGCAAACACACAGTTACCAAAAAGCCAGACAACTATCTGTGCGCTGGAGAGTAGAGACAAGACTGCAATAATATTTCTACCCTCTTATCTACTCCTGGATGTTTGAAACTGAATTAATTGCTTAAGTGATAATTGTATTTAACTTTTTTATGATATTTTCATATATTATATAATATTTTTATTACACTTTTATATCGAAAAACAAACTCAAATATTATATATTAACTTATGATTACAATTATTATTAGTATTTCTCAGAGACCTCATTGTCTCTCTCTGTCTCTCTCTGTCTCTCTCTGTCTCTCTCTGTCTCTCTCTCTCTCTCTCTTTAGTCGGATCTAAACACCAATTGATTCAAATATTATTTTGAATAACTATTTTTTTGTTGAGTATTTTTGTCATAAAAAATAAGAAAAAGTTATCAAATGAATGGAAAATAAAGAAGAAAAGCACTAAAAACTACATTAACCTCATATAAAGTTCACATAAACTTTTATTTTATTATTATTTTTCGTTCAAATGTCAGATCAGTTTTCATCTGATAAACTCCTACAACAAGTCTGAGATCTCACATTAAAAACACCTCAGAATAAACACAAAATATGTTCAGTAATACGAGAACTGAATAATTCATTTAAATTTTCAGTTTTTTTTATTTTATGAAAATAATTATTATTCACAAAAAATATTAAACCATTTTCTTTATCTTCATATCAAAGCTCTTGGAAACGCATTCGATATTTACTACCTTTGGCTCAAAAGTTGAAAGTTTTTAAGTTTAATGAATTTAATGGAAAAATGACTCAACAATTAAACGAAGGTTAGACTAAATTTAATTCAAATTGAAGTTTAATTTTATTTAAATCAGAGGAAGGGATGAGAAAATGACTTTTCTTTTGAAACCCAAACTTGTTATTAAAGACTAAAGACTTTCAGATTTAATATTCAGTCGAAAAGAGTATAATAAGACTTATATATATTTTTTGTCTTATATTTCATTTATTATGATTTTAGTCCACACCATATGTGAGCTAAAGATTTATAGTTTTTGGCAATACGTGCGATCACTCGCAATACCACCGATTTTTATGCCTAATGGAAAGGCATTGGGTTTTTCTGTGCATTTCTCGGTGTATGAGATATGAAAAAATTTGAGGCAAAAGAGAGCAAACCGTTCCTCCAATCGATAAAACAATATCATTGAAGAGACGACGAGTCAGGAGTCAAAGAAAGGCATTTACGACGACATGAGACCAGAAATGATATTGAAGTATAACTACCGAAACTAATACTCAAATATATGACACAAAAGAGATATAGAATAGAGAATAAGAGGAACGGAATCAAACGATTGCCACAAAATTCTTAATGTCTTTCTTTTGCCGTATTTGACATTCAATGTTATCATTCATTTATTTTGCTCAACAAAAACGATATTATTCTTAGTTTGCATTTATTATTATATTAGTCGACGTCTAAACTCATTATTTTATGGTTTTCCTGACTTTTCTTATATGACTTCTCCCAACAATTTTTATATAACACTTCATAAGTATAGCCGTCCTCTGAGAGCAACAATTTTTTTTGTTATCAAAATTTCTTTTTATCAGAGAAGACGTGTTTGTCTTCGGATTCTCTGATGTCTTGTTTTACTGTTGTGTTTAAAGTCAAACACAATATAATTCAATACATTATTAAAGAATTTCGCTCAAAGAAAATACTCGAAGAATGAGATAAGAGTTTATTTTTTTTTGTTGAATATTAAACAATAATTTTTTGTCGATTTTAGCCTAAAGTGAGGCCAAAAATATTAGACTCGTTTGGGAGTCAGAGTCAGACTCTTTGCTCTGATATTCAAATCCTATCAATCATTTAGGAATCTGTCGTTAGGAAAGAGTGCAAAAAACTTTGCTCCAGTTTTCACTATATATGACTCCCAGTCTTATATACATCAATACTTTGACTCTCTTTTGTTGTTATTATTCTCGGTTTTGTGTAAATCAGAGCTCAGTTTTGCATTATTTATATATTAAGCCCAAAGTGAGACAAAACGCGAACGAAAAACATTGAGTTAAGAAAAAAAATGACAAAAAGATTGTTTCAGAGGGTTATCTGTTTTGGATCAGTAGTTAGAGTTTGAAAAATTAAATGAAAACTAAATTTTTGCCGAAAAAAAACAGAAAATTATTTTAATGGAAAACATATCAAATGTTTTAAGGATAAGAGAAAAAACATAAGAAATTCATTCACTTAAGAGAATTTGCATTTAAATACAAATGAGAGAAAATTTCAAACTTTTTAACTGATAAGAAACACCTCTCACTTAAAACACAAAATAATTAGTTAAAAGCAGAATAAAAAATCGGAAATTTTCTCTTTGAAAATGGGATAATCAGAATAAATAGATGACTACTTCTATTAGAAAATGTATATAAAATCAAATCACGTTTTCAGAGTAAGAAAACTCCTCTCAGAGTCGGAGATAAGATTAAATATAATAACAAGTTTTAACGGTTCTGGGCTTTAAGTTTGGCTTTTTTTAATACAATTTCTTTACTCAGACTTTATTAGTGTAATACAAGTGTTATGAGAATGACTTTGGAGAGGGGAGAGAGAGAGAGAGAGAGAGAGAGAGAGAGAGAGAACGATCGCAGGTTATTAATCTTAGCCTTAATTCTTTAAAAGTTTTTTTAAACAATTTTCTCTACACTCTTCGCAACTGTTCTGCTCTACTCTTCCTCTATAATGTGATTAATCAGGTTTTGCCTCATTTGATGGCATTCCTTATAAGCCATATATGAAATCAAATGAGAGTCAAAAGACGCATAACACTAAACACGACTCCAAACTGTTTTTAATCAATTGTGTGCCAAACGTATTAAAAAAAAGACTCCAAAAAATTGTGGGAAAAGAACGTTTAGACTGATAAGACTTTTTTCAGTTTTTTTTTTTGCTAAAACAGTAGACATTGTATTAATGATAAGGATTTAACTTTTAAGAGAAATTAAACCCAAAAAAGAAATTTCAGATAAAATATTAGCCGAAGATATTTGCTTTCAATCATTTTTGTAAATTATTTTCTCCCATCGCCTCAAAAGTCTTAGACATATATTACATAATATTTGCTTTACTTTAAATGGTTTGGCTTTAAATATAATAGATTATTCTGAATAAGAAAATGAATTCCCTTTAAATTATTTACATTAAAAATTTTCTCTCTTTTCCTGGAAATAAATTATGAATAGAATTGAAGCCAATGAAGAGTACGATATAAGAAGGAGGAGAAGAAAAATAATATTTCAGTTAATCTTTTAGAATATATGGGAATAAAGTATTAGCAAAAAAAATTTCTTTAGTCTGCATTATATATATTATTGCGAGTATTAAAAAACGTGAACAGAGTCTGTGAGAGAAGGCAAGTGAGGGAAGACAGTCAAGAATAGAGGAAAGACTTATATGGGGTTTAGGTGGCAATCAGTCGAGTGCAACATTTGAGGCACGAATATAAGTCATTTATTTTGCTTTTTTTCCTATTCTCTGCCATAAGTATTGACGAAATGGTGACTGAAATCTATTTTTTGTCCTGAATTTACTCTTTTCTAGCGCTCAGTCATATACTTTACTCTACAATACTTTTGAATGATCTTAACCTAAAAAAAGAGAAGAATAATGAAGTGGAGGAAGAAATTGTAGATATAATGTCCAATCGATTTCGATTTCGATTCAATTTCTTCTATTCTTTTCATCTCTTGGCTCGAGTTTAGAGCTCAAGGAAGTGCAAGACTTGAAAACTGGTGAAACAAATCGTAAATTTCATATAAATTCGGTAAAAGAATTGTTAGCAAAGCATTTGTCCATTAAATGAATTGGCGTTCAATTTATTTCTTTTACTTTTCCTTATTTTCTGCAATTGATTATTAGCTCTAATTTTTTTTCGCTACAAAACCCAGAAATAGAAGAACAGAACAACTGATTCACACAAACAAATAAAATGTTGCACTTCTTCTCCTTCTTCTGGTAATAAAACCAAAAGAATCGAATGAAAGGTATATTTCTTAGTGAAGATGAAAGTCGTTAGACATACACCTAATTCAGAGCCAGAGCTTACACTAAATGAGTAGAGCTCTGGCGAAACAGTATTGTCTCCCCGGCCTCTCATTCTGATTAGATGTGTCGTTAAGGGTCTGTACTTCAGACCAATATTAGGACGACTTGTGTTCGTAATTTTCGGAACTAATTTCACTTTTCTTTCCTCTATTTCTGGTATTCTTTCACTTTTGGTTCAATCGTTTCATTCAAACCAATGCTATAATCATTAGATGCGTAACGAGTTTGAGAGCAAAACACACTTTTGTCTCCGACTCAGACCATAATTACAGAATCAGTTTAACAAAGATTTCCTTTTCTTTTATTCATTATTATTTCCATTGATTTTCACTGAAAACGTCTGTCTTTCTGACTGTCTCTCAATTATTAATCATTTTAGAAGCAATTCATTGTCAGTTCAATCAATTAATAATTCATTCATCAAATTCTGTCGGAATTTCAGCCAAAACTAAAGGCATTCAATAAATAATCTTCAGGGTCTCTCTCTCTCTCTCTCTCTCTCTCTCTCTCTCTCTCTCTCTCACCCATACGACTCTTCTATCACTCAAAGACTTGGCTCAAGATATAGGAAATATTAATCCCATCTTTCAAACGATATGTCAGAACATATGATAATATATTAAGTTTTGAAAAGTGATATTAAAAACCAAAAAATTTGTTGATTGAGTTGAAGAGAGGAAATTGGGGTTCAATAAAAATTTTCTCAATATATTTGCAAACGATTTAAGAGAAAAGTTTAATAACCAAAAGACTGATCTTTCCCTCAACTGATTGATCAGAAAAGTTTTGGAGAAATACTTTGATAAATGTGTTCAACATTTTGCTTAACCAAAGATACCGTTTCCGGAGGATCGCCATCAGAGCTAACAATCATTCATAATGTGAGAGAAGAGCGAAATGTTATTCATTATAATAAATGTGTTGCCATTTCGTGAGGCTCTTAGTTGGCGAAGATTTTTGGACAAACATTTTGCCAAAGATTTGAACTCATTCTGAGCTCAATTTAAGTGAACCAAAATTAACTCATCAAACGGGGGACAGACATAAGAGAAATGGGATGTCGACAGAGAGAAAGACGAACAAAAAACGAAATAAAAACTTATATCTGTTGCAAAACATCTATTAATTTAAGGCAAAGCATAGCCTAAAGTATGACTCAATACAAGTGAACAATAGTTTGGAGTAAACACAAAAAAATTAATAAAAAACTCATTTATTACTTAAAAAGTTGGGCTCATCCACAAAGGAATTCCTCAAAGAGTTGAAAAACTTGTAACATATCATAGAAGAGCTATTTTAGTAAAATTTATTCGCCTTTTGTATGAATCCATTAAAGTTAATAAATATCTTTTTTTTGAGACTCAAAACAATTGAATACATTATATTCTGAACTTTGAATAAATAAATTATTTCATTCATTAAACTAAATATAAAAAATATGTTTTAAGTATTTATACCAATATTTCTGTGCTATTAAACTAATTTCGATAATTTGTTAGAAGAGTTTTTTTAATTAAATATTAATTTCAAAAAAATAAGAATAAAATTACGAATGAATTTTAATTATATATAAACTATTTTTTTGGGACAATTATTCTAATGACTACAGCAATAAGTTTATCGCAATATCATTGGGAATAATATTATTTGAATTTTTATGTTAAGTGAATATTTATTTGAGATATCTTTCGTGTTATAGACATTCAATGAATAATATCGACCGAAATAAAAGTTTGTTTCAAATGCAAACAAATAGGGAATGTTTGGCGAAAATTAATGCAAAAATAGATCAAACATTTCATTACCAATCGATATATCTTTTGGTTCAGTCATTCGTTCAAATGTGCGAATCATAGCTTAATTCCGAATCAAATCATTCAAAATACAGTGAAATACACTGAAAGTACTGTAATATAAACGACGGGAACCGAACCAAATGTGTTGTCATTTCTGTTTCGATAAATTTTAGTCCACTTTTTGCAATAGTATTGGAAAAACTGTAGGATTTCTCCTAATGTTGGCCTTCGTTCAGATGGATTGCCAGATGAGATATGTGTTCAATGAATTCAATGTTTGCGACTTCGCTCACAATTTTCATTGAATTTCAGTTCTTCTTCTACTTGTGCCACGACTTGTGCTGATTCATCGATTATTTATTTTATGGACAGACACTGATTGTGTGTAGACATAACTGAGAGAGGATAGGAAAACTCAATTCAAACTCAATTAGCATAACTTCTATCGTGGATAATGCCGGTGCCCACAGTCGACAGTCCATACTGTGACGGCCCTTCAAATTAAGAGCCGGTCATCGCATGTCAACTAATCATTGCCATCCCTTTCCTTTCTTGTCCTCATTTATGTGATTAGTATTATTTATATTCACATGTTTTCCATATAAACCAAATAAACCTAATCTCGACTTTATTTATAATAATAGCATTTCTTAGACATAACTTAAGAGACTTTTGCGTGTTTTCAACCGATAATCAAATGAATATAATATTTATTTCATACAAAACCCGATATAAAGCCATTGATTGAAAAATAATTGGCATAAAAAATATGAAAACATAATTCAAATAATAATTTAATCATTTGATTATAATTTCAAATTAATGGCAAACAATGATTCAACTGAACGACACTTAAAGTTGATTCATAGCTAATCAATCAAATGGCTTATGACGGATGTCTTTCCGACAGAGTGTTAGCCTTTAATTAATTTTATTCTTATTAAACATTAATATAATTATGTTTACAAACACTCATTTCTGACCAAAAGCTGAGTTTCAATTGTTTTTGATGACAGCTGTGAGAGCACTGTCTCTAACTTTTTTGTGCTGTCCTACGATGTGCTGTCCTCTGAAAACACACACTGAGTGCACTCCTCAATGCAAGTTATTGCGGAACAGCTGTTAAAAACTCTGTAATTTTTTTTTATCAAACTATTAAATCATAACATATTCTGAGCATTCAATGGGATAAACAGCGCTCGGATCCCAACCCATCGGTAAATATTGTGAAACACTTTTAATGTTTGGGATCACAAGTCTGAGCGATGCCAACGAACTGAACGACAAACATATAAAACATATTTTAGGAGAAAAAAAGTTTAGGCAAAAGAGAGGGACAGAGAGAGAGGGAGAGCCTTAAATGATAGAAAAGTTTTTCGGGTTTAATCGTCTGATAAAAGACTCGGATTAATAGAGAACCGAATCCATTGAAAAACGTCTATTCATTAATATTTATGAAAATTTATACAAAAATATTTGGCGAGTGTCGGAAAGTAGGCCTAAAATGAATCATTGATTCCAATCAGTAAATCATTAAAATTTTGAGCACAAAATCCAATTCATATTTTGAGATCATATTTTGCATAATCCGTCAATAATTCTAATAAATTATTTTGGCTTTTGATCGACAAAAAGCATTACACCTAATACTGTTAGAAGTCAACAAAAATATTATAAATTTAATTCAGTTTTGAAAAACATTTTAATTAAAAGCAAACAAATTGAAAGTCAATAAATTGAAGTAAAAAGAAAATCTCACAAAAAATCTTTAGACACAAAAAATATGTAATTATCGAAAAAATTAATGATAGTCTGTAAGGGACGGGCACACGAACGGGATAGACTTACACGATTTAATTAGGTAAACTGATCTGAATGAAAGTAAGGTCAAATAACCTATTAGTTCGGAAATTATGTACATCTCTGACACAGAGGAAGAAAAATGATTCTTTCAGTTCATCTCTTCGTTAGTCTTCGTATCGAATAGTCTTTTGAAAAGATAACAAAATGTATACAAAAATAGACTGAGTTTTCAGTCAAAAGAAGACATCAATACTAATACTATGCATAAGAAATCGGTTTTCAGAAAAAGGCGTTTTCCCATCAATTCATTCATTTGTTTGATTAAAATTTAAATTACCAGACATTAGGGCTAAGAATACTTTGATATCTATTCTGCGAAATGTTTATATTCTGAGCAAAAAGAAGACACTGTCGTAGCTATGGATGGGCTAAGGATTACATTATCGTTAAATATATGGTATTATTGATGAATATTTTTATTGAATATTGTTTTCCATTTTTCATACTTTGTTATAACATTTTACAGAGTATACAGAGATTATTATATTCTGTTTTATAGATCATAAAAATTTGTTAATACATTAGAATATATTAATATATGAATAGTTATGTTCTGTTTAGAAAAACAGACTTACGGCTGATGTTTAGCTAACAAATGATAATTATTTATAATTATAATAATGAGATTAAATTAGTTTAATTTTATTCCTTGCACTAAATGTCCTAACATTTTGGTTATCCCTTCAGCTATTTGGTTGGCGTCACATTAAAGGAGAAGGCATTTAATGTTATCTAATCTCTCAGTATTTCAAATAACGAGTAATAATATTAGATATAATGTAAAAAACATTTATATCTAATTGGATCGAATCAAACGCTAATACCATTGGCTCGACATTCAATTGACCGAAATTATCATATATTTGCTGCCAATAACTCATCGATTGCTTATTGACTATAATTATAGTTATTTTTAGATTAAACTGTTATTTAAGACACGAATCAAAATAATTAATTCATTTTTTGACTGTTATTTAACACTATATTCTCTGAGCAATTAAAAAGTAATGCAATTAAATTTTCAACAAGCAACAAAAAAAGTTGAATGACTTAATTTAGAGACTTAAAAAATTCCTTAAAATAAATTATTTCTAATTTTTTTTTCTAAAAAAGTTCTTAATTTTAATTTATTCTGAATTTAATTGTCTTTAAAGGAAACACAGAATAATTGTATGCAATTAATAAACCTATGGCTCATTGATTATGGTTTATATGATATCAAACTATTTGTTTCGTAAAATTCCCAGAATTTTCTTATATAAAACTCATCTTTGCATTTATCAAATGATTCATTTCAGTTGAATTAACAGATCATTTAACAGATATTTGCTTTTTTCTGCTCAAAACAAAACTTAATACTAATTCCCTTATTATGTGTTTTATACTCATTTTTATTGTTTTATTTTTTTCATTCGTTTATTTCACGAGTTTATCACTAATTTAGGAGTTGTGCCAACAAATGAAGTCAATGAGAAGTAGAGCGCATTCAACTCAAGTGTCTCTTTGAAGGAATAGTTTAAACAAAAAATAAAAGATATTTTTTAAGCGAAAAACATATAATTCACGAAAAGACTAATAAATTATTATTACATGAAATATAATTTTGTGGTAAAAATAAGATTCAAACTAAGAGTAGTAAAAACACATATAATATAATAAGAAATTATCATTTCCTGAATTATTAGCTAATAGTCTGCGAACAGATCACAACTGTTTGGCAACAAAACTGTTGTTAAGACTATTGGCAGCTGAGAAACAAAAGAAGTGATAATCTCTTTGAGGCGATAAGCCCTAAGCTATGGGTAAATAACAAATTGTCACTTATATTACACAACAGGTATATAATATGCGAAACGACTTCCAGTCACTAATCGATACTCACTTCTCAATAAGTATTTTATTTGTTTTCAATTTCAACTCTTTTTGAACTTTGTTTTCATATAATTATTGGTTAAATAAACGAACAAAAGATTATTTAAAAGCATTCAATCAATAGATTATAAAATTCTGGTGAAAACAAACTCACAGTAAAAGGAATTCATTGAAAGGAAAACCAAATATAATACAACTCTTATCAAAATATTTTATCAGAGAAGAGACGAACAAAAAGAGAGCAGTTTTTCACCAAAAGATATGACATAAAAAAGAGTAAAAATAGCAGAAAAAGTATTATATATTTGGTGTAAAAGTATATCCGATAAGAATCTCTTCGTTCGGAGAAATCGAATCTTCACTTCAGAGTTGTATATATTCTATGAATACACATAAAAAAAGTTTTTTGTGCTCTCTCTCTCTCTCTCTCTCTCTCTCTCTCTCTCTCTCTCTCTCGAGTTTCTTCATTTGTCAACGGATTCTCTGCAGTGCCATAAATGTGAAAAAGAGGTCTCTTTTGCACAAAACAGAGGATCAGATGTGAGAACAGATCTGATGCACGACTGAAATATAGAGAACGACATCAACTATGATATGATATAACGATGTATTGAATCCTCTGAGGCGTCGTTATGTGGTTTTCTTCAAATCCAAACGAATATAAAAACAGAGTTTTATTCATAAGTCATACGAAAAACGAATGAATGACTTTAAAAATTCAAAATATAGATCAATGAAAGGCTAACATCAGTCCATTTTCTCCATTACCACATCCGTGTGTCTAATGAATGCTAACAATCCCTTTGTTTCTTATGGTTCAGTCCATACCATTGCTAATGATTTCGGCGTTTGGTTTCATGTATTTCTAAAGGAAACACTTCTAATGATCTTATATCCAGAGCCAGTGATGACCAAAGAGATACATCTCTTCTTTATTTAATCAGTTGTGGCTCTCATTCGCACACAAATTATATGTATTTTGTTATATATTCTCATATATTGTCTGCTCTTCTCATTACAATCCAAACACAGAATATATTGTTTTTGTTTTGTTTATATGGAAAACAAAATGAGAGTATAGTATATGAGAGGAGAAAACGAATGGAGAATATAATTCTAAAGAGGAGTCGAGGGTTAGAAACAACAGCTCTTCTCTTCCTTCAATTTCTTGTGGCTCTCCATCTCTTCTGACAATTGGTTTGGTTCATAACGTCTACCGTTTGGTTCTGTAATTTGCAGAACACAGTACTCTCTCTCAGGAGAGAACTGGTGTTTCAGTTGTGGTGTTCTAATGCTCTCTGAACTGCTATACAGACTCTGAGCTCTGGCAGCAAAAGAGCAGCAGATGTGGGGATATATTTACAGCACAACTCTATCTTAACGAACGCTAAAAGACAATGACGTTTAGATTGTTATACGAATATTAGTTCACAAAAATGTCTGATATTTTTCTAATTCAATAAATGAGTGGATTTTTGTTCGTTTAAAACGATTGAAGTTTTTATTTATACCAAAAAATAGAAGTCGTTTGGCATAAGAGAGTCGATAAGAATTTTAAATTAGACTTTTCTTCTTATATTGAAGTTTTGAATTTACATATCAATGATAGTCAGTCAGTGAGAGCACAGCCTACCAGAGAATAAAGCTTTGCTCCGTATTTGTGAAGATAGTATGGAAGTGAAAATGACTTCGAGCACAACCAGAAAAGGCTAACTTTCCTCTCAATAAATTCACTTAACGAAAATCAATAGTGAAGTGAATATAAGTCGTGAACGAAGCACAAGACCAGAGCACTGAATACAATTGGCTCAGAGAGTCATACGTGCGATAACTTTTTGCTTTTGTGCTAAAAGTCTATGAGTTGTGACTTTGAGTAAAGAAAAGGGAAGAAAAAATATCGACTCAACCAAAACAAAGACAACCAAACACTTCATTCTCTTATAATGTTATATATGTTTGACGTTCGGAAAAACGCAAAGAAATAAAGTGAGACTAAACTCAATTACAATCGCTTTTGTCTTTCTCTCTGACGAATGATTTGCCTATTTTTCGGCCAAAAACAATATTGTGATTACTTTCGATCCAAACTCTTTCACAAAAGACAATACACGGAATGGGTTAAGGCTTTCCTTCGAACCATATTTCACTCCTCGAAACGACTCTTAACATCGTTTTTCACTTCTTTCATGAAAAATGTATTTTTGAAAAAAAGTAAATCCTTTTTGTGCCTCAAAATGTCTATATGAATATATCTGGGAGTAAATTGAGTGCAATGTCCCTCAATGTCCTGTCACTGTATTTCTCATATAAATTTGATTTGAAAGACAAGTGCACATAAACTGCTCACAACTCAAGTCTACATATGTTGTCAACGATTGTCGACTTGATTCCGTGTGGGCTAAAGGTTTTCATATGTAAGACATTTCGTGTAGACTTCGCTCAGAGTTGAAGAGCCATCACGAAAGTCGTACATTACATCACTGGAGCTAAGGATAGGCTGTTTCTTAGGTCATATATGTCCTAAACAAACACACTTCGGGAAAGGGCTGTCAGAAAGCTCTGTCACACTTTAATTTAAGGCTGAATTTTATCGAAATAAATACTGAATTAATTTATGGTATGTTTGATATCACAGGTATTGAGTTATATAACAATATTAGGTAAATGTCTGTCAACTCATGTCTACTGACTTTTCTCTAAAACTCTGGGAATTTTGTTGTTTAATACTCTTCAGAGACTTAGAGAAAGAAATTTTGAACAGAAAATAGTTTTCGTGAGTCAAGTCTGAGTCAAGTATTAAAACAATATATTTTAGAGAAGACTTCTTTCAACAGAACTGATCCAATCATTAGGTATTAACGTTAAAAACTCATAATACAAGAGATCTTTAGAGACCACCCATACATACGCTTTCATTGATATTCTCTGCGTGTATTCCAATGCTATTCTGAGAGCACAGGCTTTATATCAACTCAACATAACTGTGGTTTTGATTTTCAATTCTGTATTCAAACCCAAAATCGAAAGAACTCTTCGAAAAGCAGTCATTAAAATAGCGAACGAACTGAGAGATAGTGTTTTTGTTTATATACGGAGAGCATTAAAATTGAAGTGAAATCTGTTTTTAAAATATATTTCTTTTTGTGAAAATAAATTTCATTTTTCATAACTATTGAGACAATCGAAATCCTGACCTCAAATCCCGTTCATATCTAACCGAAAACCAACGGAAAACTGTTGGCGTAAATCAAAGTCTGTGTTCACAGAGAGACTGAAGAATAGAAAGTGAAGTGAAAGTCATTTCTTGAATACAAACTAAACAAACATTTGGAAGAAAAGGCTCTAAAATTCAGAGCTCTTTCAGAACGGAAATGAATTTTTCAAAAAATACGATAAACTTTTCAATAAAAACGAATAAAGAATTAAATTCAGTGAATAATAGGGAAGACAACAGAAAGACAATGAGAATCGCTGACAGTCAGAGAGCTTTGGGTTTTACTTCCAGAGTATTATTCATTCAAAACGAATGATATGTTTGACACTTGGATTTATCTTAATGTAAATATCAAAATAAAATATGAAAATCTCTTTCCATAACTCATAGACTAAAACACAACTCAGTTTCGATGCAAAAGTCGAAGAGAAAAGACTGAAGAGATTTATTATAACTTATATTTATATATAGTTTTTATTTACTTTTATTTATTATATTTTGGATTCCTTTTATTAAAACCGGAATAATATAGCGATAGAAGTGATCAAAACGAGCCATTCATTCAAAATAATGGCTTATAATTCAATACAAGAATTGAGGCCTCAAAAGAAAAATTGAATAAAATAGTCAGACATTTGAATAGTTGTGAATACATTGAATTATTTTATAGATTTTTCATAAAATTATTTTATGCATCGAATCTAATCCCTAATCATATAAATAAAAAATAGTTTTAACTCTTCGGAAGGCATTATGAATGAGAGATATAATGTATAATAGATGTGAATATGAATTATTGTATTTCTCATTAATGTTATCATAAAATATCGTTGAAATACAAAATGAGATTAAATTGAATGAAATCGCAAAACGACTTCTAATCAGATGAAAAGTGTCGCTAAAAATTAAGTTAAAGTCTATTCGCGCATCATTTCAATCATAATCGTCCCCTAAAAGTGATGTCCCGTTCACTCGCAAACACCTCATTTAGATAAGGGCTGAGCCGTGCGTTCACTGATCTGTCGGTTCGGGAGAGTTGAACGCCTGTCGGACCCATAACTCCAGTAGAGTTGGAGTCCTTTTCTATTCAAACAATTCAGTTATGCATACATTTGAGACTACGATAGGACGGAAGGAAACGACAGGAGCGGCGGATCTCAACAGAGAACTGATAGTCAGAGTGAAAATTGAATGTATCGGACATTAGCAACGGTTATGAGCTATGGTCTGGAAATATCGTTCAGAGCTATTATATGTCTGTCCCGCGACTCAAACCATTCTATTCGACACCAAAATCAAAGGGAAGACAAATATTCTGAATAATGATTCTTCAGTTACAGAAACAGACATTTGGAGCAAACAATGGCATAAATATGTGACTCATATATTTTTTAGCACTGAATATATCTGATTGTTTTGCCATATATTTTAGTCATTCCGCTTTTCATCTGATATTATATGCGTCCGTTCACTGAATATAATTGATTTAATAGAGAAAACTGTAGTCTTTTTAGTCTTTTCTCCTCAAATGATAAGTTGTGCACCAAATGGCATAAAGAAAACAATGTGTGCCCTTACAGTCCTCACAGTAGCTGAAAGACTGTTTCGGTTATGTTTGAAAAGGCCAGTCATTAATGAACTGCATGGCAACGGTAGTGTCGTATTAGAGAATTGGGCAAAAAGAGAGGCAACAAAAAAAAGGCCAAATAGGATGACATTAATCATAAGCACAATATCGTAGAGTCTATACATTCTCAGGTGTATTGATATTTAATGGCAACTAATGGCACAACAATTACATTGAATTAGAAATAATGTTTCGATTCAATAATCTATTATTGACTTCACATAAACTATTTGAATAATACTCCCAATGCAGGATCTCTCTCTCTCTCTCTCTCTCTCTCTCTCTCTCTCTCTCTCGTAATTTTCACAAAAATATTATCAATTGATTGTTTTATTTATCTATTATTAAAATTTCATACAATTTGAGTGAAGTATGTGTTCAATAGAGCAGTACATCCCATCCCTTTGCATTAGAATTGATGCCTGAGTTTTATCTGATGTTGAAATCGACAAAAAATTGTGACTACTTTTGACAACACCTATGATTCAAACTGTAATTTATTTTTGAGTTTTAGCCAAAAGCGAAATAAATTATTAAAATAGTACTGAAATTGTAGTGAATTTTTTAAAACTCATTTTTTTCAGTTCAGACGACTTTATCAAACAAATTGCAAAAGTTTTTTGAATTTTTCAATTCAACTGATAGTTATCTTTTGCAGAACAATGATATATATCTTATTAAAAGAATATTTCGGATTATATTTATATATATTTTATTTAATAATTTCTATAGAAAACTGAATAACATTTTTCTTCAGATTATTTGGATTTTACTTATCTTTTATTCTTTGGATTCAATTTTTCATTTCTCACATTTTCTTTCTTTAGGCTTATTTACCAAATCTTATTCAAAATTTTTTGTTTATATTCGGAATTTCAATATATTATAAGTTTTGAAGAAAAATAAATTTGATTTTCTAAGAAAAAAAAACTCTTAGACATACAGAACATAAAAAAGTATAAATCATTTATTTCTAGAAAACAAGAGTTCAGTAAAAAAAAAGTAAAAGAATTCATTCATAGTATGAAACAATTGATTCATTCATATCTGGTATTCAAAAAATCATAAAAACTATATATAAATACAATTTAAGCCAAAAATTCGTAATGAACTGCAATCTCATGGAATTTGTAATGAAAATTCATTTGACTCTACAATAGATAGCAATTCGTGTTATATTCAGTCCTCTCTTCCGTTCAATCGGCAAATGGATAGAAAATTTACTATTCATTACACCATTTGAATACCTAATGATTGTGAGCTACGGGTGAAGAGCATTGGATTGCATAGAGACTGAGCGCAACATTTTTGTCGATTAAATACTTGATGCTTACGATCCACTCCAGACTCAGCACAAAATTAACTCAATAAATGTTTTTTCACTGTCAATGAGTTTGATAGATAAGAAGTGGTTCCAAACATAATAGTCGTGATAATAATGGAAAGGCCGAGGACTGTCTCAAACAAAAGTCACATAACATGAGTCATATATAGCTAACAAACTTTTGGAGCATTAATTTCAAGCCATTAACTCATCAATTATTGAGATTAACACATATTGTGCTAAACATAAACTATTCATATATTTGAATGCAACAAAAAAAACGAATGAAAACGTATATAACGTATATTATTAGCAGAAAATTATGGCTTTTATTAGAGACTGAAAGAAGAGATTGAAGAGAAAGAAGAAGAAGAGTATAGAAGAGTATAGTGTTTAATATTAAACGCTTGATTGCAAAGTACACCTTAATCTTGTAGTGATCTATCATTCACACGCTATAAGGCATCTGTGCTTCAAATAGATAACACACTTGAACTCTAACAGAGGCTCAGACGAGAAGAGCTCAGCACAGGAGGAGAAGTCAGAGCCCAAGTCAGAGACTGACGAACGAGAAATTATGTTAAAATTAAATTCAAAGTCACAGAGAATGAGATTTTTTGTGAGAATTGAGACGACAGACGATAATACAGAGAATAAGTTTAGTGACTGTCATGAGAATTGATTGCACAACCCTCTGCTCAGATGTTTTTAGGCTGTGCTAGACTTCAAATATTTCTCGAATCGATTGAAATTGTCGTGTCCTCAAAATTAAGCATGTAGGTTTTCTTTAAAAGCAATATATTATCGGAACGTCGACTTGAAATTCATTATATTTGAAAGAATTAAAAAACAAAAATTAATTGAAATTTTGATTGAATTTTAAATATATGATTATAACGAAAACTAATTAATTATGAAATTAAAAATTTCTTATCAGACCATAAAATAAAAGCAAAAATCAAGGATCGAGTGAAGGGTTGTTTCCTGGGGTTCACCAAAAAACTTGTGAATGAATTTCAGCGATAGTTATGTTTGTCTTCAGAACAATATTTATTCTTCGGATATAAGTATAGCTATAATCGAATAATTCTTTACTGAAAATACCCCCAAAACACACCGTTTTTTCCAAAGAATAGGTAAATATTCTTTTTGTGATGGCTTTCCATTGAGGATAACGTTAAGCGAAGAGCAAACGACACACACAATAGTCACACGACTTGTCTGTGCATTTGTTGACATAACCAATAGAGCAGTACATCTGCATCTCTATGTGATAGTAAGTAACACAACATTCCTGTCCTGAATGTGATGTGAATCTTATGTTTATTTAGTTCTTATTATTTGGTTTTGTGTTCGGTATTGATATTTATGATTAAAAGTCATCTGAAAATCAATTTATTTTGAAACTCAGTTAACTTTAACAGAAAAAAGTGAACAACATATGCGATGATTGACACTTGCATTTGAAGCCATGGATTCGCATTTAAAACGGATTTCTCACACTTTAATGTTTTATATGATTCATACGACACGCAACAGAAAATCCTCTCAAATATATTATTATTTATTTCATATATTCTTTATATTCTGGAATTAAGTCATAAACAATGTTAACGATAAGAATCGCTTGTATTTCAACACTTCTTCTGTGCATTCCTGTGCTCTGAGAGGCCAAACACTGAACCAATCGTGAGATTCATAACTCGGATATGAAATAATGAGTTTTTAAGGTCGCGATTATTTACAGATAATAAACACATTACACATAACACGAAAACTTAAATCAAAAACAAAATTACCGGTAATTCTGGCGAAGAATAATAGACTGAAAGCAATAATAATTCAGTTTTTAGGTCTCAATTCAATAGCACTTTAATAATAGCGCGAAAAGTATTGCAAACATTAATATAAAGAGTAAGTGTTTGGGAGTTCATTGAAAAAAGTCTATTCAAATGAAAGTTTGGTTTATCGCTATTTACTGCAGAAAAACAAAATTTATTCACGAGTTGTGAAATCAACCAAAAAATTTCGGTTCCATTAAAAAGAATTATTCAATGATTTTGTCTGAAGTTCTAAACACTGAATGATTGAGAGATAAAGTGATTTAAAAATAGATTTATTTTTAGGAGAAAATCATTCTTTTAAATGATTTTTCTTCAGATTATTTTGAAATTCGTTCTGAAATCTCAACATATCTTCAAATAGAGTGAAAACTCAAACAAATGTCGTGTTTTATGGAAAGAAATAAAAATAGAAATAACAGTAAATTTTGTTGATTTTAGATAATAATTGGCATAAAAATGTTATTCATTGCAAAAATGAGATTTTTCCAGACATTATAAACGAATAAATATTAAATATTAAGCAAAACTATTCTTATGATTAAATCTATTGATAGTGAAAAAGGCTTTCAACTGATGTTGAATACAATGAATTAACATTGAATGCAATGAAAGCAAAACTAAACGAACCGAAAAACATTTCATTTCATTTGAATCTGATGTTTGTCTCTCAGCCTCTGTCTATAGTGATGGTCACAAAGAGAGCGACTCTTTTCATCTGACGATTACAATGATATTTGAAGTTTCATTTCTGTTAATAATCACTTAAAGATTGGATAACATAATCTGTGACACAATGAAAGACATATCACAATATTTTATTCATTTTCTGGGATCATAAGCAGAATAATTGCAACAAATAATAGAAATTAATTAAATTCTGAGTTTCAGAGACTGAATAATAAGAGAAATATATCACAATTTGTTGTCAAAAATATGTGTTAACACAAAATTCTGGTGACTTTTAATTTTAATAACGAAATACACCAAATGTTTTGCTAATACATGACTGGACTCGCAGTTTGATTGTCACGGAATATATATTTAACGAAAAGATAAGATTAATAGTTATCGCTATTCAATGAATGACTCGAATTAAAAATGCATTAAAACATTTGTTTTGGTAATACATCCAAATCTATCGGAATATACCCCAAAACTATATTCCTATTAAACAATTGCATAGAGAAGTCACTATTGCCAGTAGTCTATCAAACATTGAATACGAGAATATCAACAATAAAATGACTCTTATTTTAAATATAATTAATCAAAAAGATTTGAAGAGACTCACCGTTAGCCGATCCCAACCAAAAAATAGATGCCAACAGAATGTAAACAAATGTTTGGCCAGCGATGGTGTTAACTGTCCGTCCTTTTGTTGTTATCATTTTGGATCAATATATTGTGACATATGTCGCCTTTTCTATTGAAACACTTCCAAAGTCTTAATTATCCGCAAAAATGAAAGAAATGTTTCAGTAGTTGTCGTTTAGACGATATGTCCCACAAATTATTCTTTAGTTGATGTCTTCAATGTCTTGGTCTTCATTGTCTTCATTGTTGTGTCGCACAGTTTTCTATTAAATTGGGCACAAAATGAGATACTGACAGTTAAATTGCAAGTTTAATAATAACTTTGACAATATTTTATGTATTAATATCATTAATTATAATAAATGTTTTCATCTTATGATTGATTTCATTGTAATTCTTATTTTTAATTAAATCAAAGTCAAGATTCAAAAGCATTTTTTCATAATTTGAATTAAATCATTGACAGTATCTATACGTGTATTGCAAAAAATAATAGATCAGATCCATTATAACGGTCAACAAAAGTCTTTTGATTGAAAACTCTCTCAATATTTACGAATATTCTGAGCCCTGACTGCAGTGGTTGTAAAGAGAAGAATAACTGTCTCTCGATTTGCTATACTTTTCAGGCAAACAACTCCTGAGCACATCTGAGTCTGTCCTCTGAGATGGATTGCCATCTGATGTGAGAGGCAGGCGTTGACTTAATTCAATTCTTGAGTGAATTTGTTATCAAAAAAATATTAAATCAGATCCAATATAACGGTTGACATAATTTTTTTCAGTTCATTGCTTTCTATTAAAAATTCGCTTAAGTTTTACGAATATTCTGAGCCTCGACTGCCGTTTGTTATAAAGAGAGACAAACTGTCTTTCAATTGGGTTTACAGTCCTATGGGATGGGTTGCCATATGATGTGAGAGGCAGTGGTTGACTAAATTTTAGCCTTGATTTTAGCGAATTTGTTATCTTTTCTAAAAAACTGTTTGAATTATTTGCCATCAAATGAATCCGAAATCACATATCAGTCGACAAAATATAAGCAAAGACTCAGACACTGACTGACTGTCTGTCGTTCTGATTGAGAAAATCCTCGGATTGTTTATAGAGAGCATCAGTGCATACAATTAAAGTCAATGGTTAGCGCCCGGAGTATTTGGTTTAGGATTTGAGTTAGTTTTCAGTTCTTCGTATTTGTGTTGATTTCAAATCAATTTATTCGTTTAAAATTGTTTTGATATTCAAATATATTTTCTATTTATTTATGTTTTGCGATCAAATTCTGCCACAATTTAAGTCTCAACTGAAGTAAAGCGGAGGATATCCTAAAAATCCAGAACCAGTCGTAGAAATAGTTTTCTCAGTCATTCATTTGTTATGATAGGCATTAATGGCATTCCCTCTCGAATTAGAATTACTTAAGCCTTAAATATAGGGAAGGAATGAAAATCTTCTTTACTTTTCAAATAAAAATTCTAAATTTTTTGCGAGATATCAGTTCTCTATAACTTTGAGAGCATTTGTGCTCAAAATTATTCTTAAATTCTTATACTTCAGCCTCAGATATACTCCTCTAATATGTGTCTACCCTTTGCTCTGTAAGAGTTGACGAATAAAAAATGAAACTAAAGCTCAAATCCTATTATATTTTTTTCTTCATGTCTTTCGCATTCGTCTAATGGAAACACATCTTAAATGTTAGCGAAGAAGAAATAAAAAGATATTTCTATCCTTTTGGTAGAATATGTTCGGTATTTTTCACCAAAAGGTGTATTTCAAAAGATATGTAGGAACTCTTTTCATACCAAAGCATTTGTTGTTATAGCAACAGATATAACCCGGAGGCAAATCTTTTACTTAGAGTTATTCCGGTGTTCAGTGTATCGAATGATCTATAGTTCGCACAAATCTTTTGCTCCAATCCTTGTCTTTGTCTCTGAGTTCTTGATATGGTTTCGAGTTTTTGGAATTTCTTTGTCTTCTCTTCTTTTGCCGCAAAAGTTGTACTGATTTTTCAATTCAACTGAACTGAACACTGATAGCACACCTGAACACCGAAAGTCTCTCTTTTGAATTGATTCGGGCCTTAACTCGAAAAATGGAAAACTTATCGAAATAAATATATTGGAAATATTTGTTGCCTCAAAGCTATCGGGGATTTATCGGTTGTATGGCTTTTGATTTGCTTTTCGTGTCTCTCTATTAGGCTTTCAATGATTTTGAGACCACACATGCATTCAAAGCCTTTTTCTCTTCCATAAGAATATATGCTTCGGTTTGAGTGATAGTTATCTTAAGTAAAACCGAGAAAATGCCTTTTCTTGACAATAATCAGACTCTTATTGTCGACAATACAGGCGATGGTGTTCTCACTTCACTCATCCAATCGAATCAGTTTATTATCTTTACGACTGTCATCACTCGATGTTGAGTCCATTTTAGGATAATTAGCTCTGACTTTGCTTATAGTCTGACCACTCGATTCAGTGCATGTTTTGGTGCCTTTGGTGTCGAAAAGACGAAAAAAACCTACTTTTGAATTATCTCTAACTTTGTGTCTCAAGCCTTGAACTAAGACATGATATCTTGAGAAGAGAACAGCACATAAACAAAGTAATGGATTCCAGCGATTAATGACTTTGATATGAGATGTCTTATGCCTTGTCCTCTACTGATTGCGAGCCTAAAAAATACTCTTTTTAATTGTGTTCTCCATTTCCACACAAATTGAAGTATTACTTCACTTGAAAAACCATTTGATTTACTTCTACTTCAGTACTACTTTCCGATACTATTATGGATTACTTTATTTTAATCGCTTTTTTATTACATATATTCGTTTCTTATCGCAAAAAATATTTGAAACGAAAATTAATTTTTTCTGTTTTTCCAGTAATGCTATTAAATGATAGAAAAACACTGAAATCGATAACAAAATTCATTTTTCTCTGAATTTATTACGAATTGAACTGAAAATTGTTTTCGGTATTACTTAAACTATTAGTGTTGGTATTACTATAAGCACTTCAAAAGTAGACTAATCGAGGAAAAGCTGGAATAATCAAGATATGAATTTTGACTCTCCATTAGTATAATTACTGTTTTATTATTCCTCTATTTGTGTTAAACATATCAGTATTTCCAAATTTTCTCCACAAAAATATTTGGTCGGACTCTCTCTCAGGGATTGTTCTGTGAATAACATATCAGAGGAAATGGATATCAGGCTCTCATTTGGAGCCCATAATAAATCCATAAAAATATATGTATTTTGACTTTTATCTATTGGCTCACAATATATCTGGGAATTTGTCAATAAGATTGCATTAGGAGTTGTATGTTGTGCTGTGCTCTTGTCATATAAATGATTGCATATTTTCAAGTCTGGCACCGATAACATTAACCGATTTATTTTTATTCTTCAATTTTAAGACCAGAAAAATCACTTTTCAAATACTTGTGTCCAATATATTTATATATCCGACAGCTTTTAGGCACATGTCGTCGAAGAAGTCTTATTGAAATCATTTTTTATAAGACAACAAATTATGAGTTCACTCAACAGAGAAACTGTTAATAAGTTTATAAGAAGTGGTATTTACTTTCAATTTATTCTCAAATTGTTTGGGGGATAGTCTGTTGACAAGCATTTCATTCATTAATCTTTAATTTTTGTCTTTTATTTCTGACACAAAATCTTTGGCGACAAATAATTTTCAAGTTTTTCTGGAAAATAAGATTTACTTCAAATGAATTCCTTTTTTAACAGAAAAGTCTAAAAATGGTTTTTCATATTTTCCAGACTTTTTGTCATTTATTAAACTTATGGTTCAATACTTGACTTCAAAGGAAGAAATTCATTACTTTTTTCCGTCAGAAGTCTTATTTGTTTTTTGATTTTCACTTCAGTTTCACTGAAATTACATTTTATTTCTCTAATATTTGTTTTGATTACTTTTAAAGCTTTTTAATAATTTTCTTTTGTTTTTATTTTTTTTGGACTTTTGTTTCAATACTTTCCTTTAAAACTTTTTATTCACTTATAAACCATAAGTCTGTGTTTCATAACAAAGAAAAATTATTTTTGATTTGAAAAAAGTATTTTCGGATATGACTTCTATTAGAAAATAGGAAACTCACGAAATATATGTTCAGAAAATTTTTTGTTTGAATTGTTTTCACTTCACGTTTATATAAAAACAGTTATTAATCCAACTTTGATGAAGAAATAAGAGTCAGGACTGAAGTTATAACTCAAAACCCAAGCCTATTGTCGTCAATAGAAAGTCAACTCAAACTGAAGTCACGCAATATATGGGTCGCAAAAGTGTATTATTTTTTGGTCAAAATCTAATATAATGTCAATATTGTGGTCAAACTATTCCGCAAACTCTTGTATTTGAAGCCCAAAAATGAAGACAAGTTTATGAATCGTATTTCGACTTATATTCGACGATAACTAATATTTATTGTATTTTCTGTTATTGTTCTGATCACAGACTCTGACGGCTTAAGTCAGACTTCAATCCGGACTCAATTTTTTTTCATTTCTTCACATTTATAACAACCATTTGACCAAAAAATAGCCGACAGTTAAGCGCCTGGTTCTGGATATTCAGTCCAATGACCCGAAAAGAATTGAGAGAAATATTCTGTGATTCATATGACTTCTGAAAATTCCATTTATAGAAAAATATAGACTTTTTTTGTTGAAAGTGTTGCGAAAATTGAGATTTTTATTATTTTATGACTTAAATGGAAATTAAATTCAGTTTTGATTTTAATCATTAGTTTTCTGGAAATTTTAGGGAAAATATTTCGAAACATTTGACAAATTGACTGAAGTTTAGTGAAATTAATTGAAAAGTTTTTATTTTTCATACGACTGTTCACCACTTGAATTAAATATTGAATCAAATAAATTAAATTTTTTTAGATTCAGAGCCAAAAATATTATCTAAATTTTAGATCTGCGCTCAGCATATCGATTAAATAATTGAAGCTCAGGATAAAAATCTTAAACCATTTATTTTGCTCTAAATTTTTAATTGCATTCATTCATCCAATTAGTTGTTTTGCAATCTTTTCATTTGGATTTGTCGTCAAAATTAATGGCCAAACGTCTGGAATAAGCGATTGTTTGACCAAAAATATATGTCTGCAAAAGTCAACTGAAAATGTATTGCCTTTCATATGAGTTATGCAGACGTGAGAAGAATTTTATTAAAACTTTTGCTACTTTTTTCTCCGACTCTAATCACAGCCCAAAAGTCTAGCGCTCAGGGATTTAATGGTAAAACTTATTCTTATATTTCAATATAAGATACGAGTATTGGATATATTGTGCGGAAATTTTTGGCGACAAACAAATCGATTCTATTAAACATCAGAAACAGTGACAGACTTTTGTACCGAAACTTTTATAATCAAATTTTCTTCATCTCTGAACACATGCTCTGAACAAAAGAAATCAATTATTTAATGAAAATTAAGGAGAAATTCGGGAAAATAATTTATTTTCTCTTTTTTTATTCAATTATTTCAATTTTGAATTCAATTTCATTGAATCAAAAAATTTGAAGAAAATTGGATTTATATCTGACTCTCGAAAAAAAAATCAATAAAAACTCAATTTTTTGCTTAACTCTTATGCACTGAATATTTCAAACATTGGTTTCACTTAAAAGTTTGTTATACGAAGAGAACTAATAAATACAAATATATATTAAATTATATTTTGTGCCAAACTATTGGTACAAATAGTGCACATGTTTTGGCACTCAATTTCAAGCAAATGATTTCAAACGGATCACTTGAGTACGAGATTTGTCGGCAGAAGTGCCGGTGCTCTGTGTCTCTGGCCATGATTATTAGCTGTGCCCTTAACTCACAACCGTTTCTCATTCAATGCTAATCCCATTTTACTGTTATAGACATTTAGTGTATAGACAACACAAAAACCCAATCCGAAGGCTTGAGCACAGAGTCGAGGGACAGCTGTGTGAATGAGAACGCATATTAGCCAAAGGCCTGTCATTGAGGACTGACGGCTATGGGAACAAAGTTTTCACAATTTTGACATTAGATTCGGTCATCTCTTGAATGTCTCCTAAATAATATCGAAACGTAATAAGCAGTTGAAAAATAAGTTGAAATACAGTTATTCCTAACGAAACGATTGCTTTCAAGTCGAGTACAAAATGTGTTTCAGTAAATCATCTCAAAGTTAGAGCTCAAGTCTCCAAACATTTTTAGCTTTTATCTCATCGTTTACTTCAAATGCATTATATTCTTAATATCAGAGTTCACTTGAGTTCACATATTTTTTTCCGTTAACCTATCCTTTAGTTTGTTTTATATGACATATAAATAACAGTTTGAATTACACTCAAGTTTTTCAATTGAAGAACTCAATTGAAAATGAAGTGTAAATTGAAAAATCAAATATTGATGGATACAAATCAAATCAAATCCCAATCATTTTAATGCCATCCAATGATTACATGATATCTGTTAGGCATTGAAAACACTCTTTCTCTTTGATGGCAACCCCTATAACCCGTTATAAACGTTTGCTTTCGAGCGATAAGTCTTTGGTTTAAATGTTTATTGACTGACAATAAAGTCAGAGCTCTGGAGACTCAGTGATGAAGAGCTGTTCCAATTTTTTCGCTAAAAGACTGATAATGACTGATATGTAGTTAGCGTTAAGAGAGTGTAGACTACTCTGTAGAGCACAGCCATGAGTTTTGCAGTACGTCCGGCGCCCAAAACATTTTATCTGATTGTTTTCTGACTCTGTTTTTATGCTGTTTCTAAAGATAATAGAAGTGCACTCTCTATCTGCTCTGCCCTAAGATTGTAGAGTATGGCCAGTCCTCTAATTCATAGTGGGAACAGCATTTGGAAATCACAAGTGATAACAGATTAGACGTCAGCCCTAATCATTCGGGTATTTTGTTTTACTCATCGCTGATATTAATGCGAACTAATATCTAATAACAATTGTATTGAATTGATTGCAACTGTCAGATGAAAAGTGAACAAAAAATATTACATCGATTGTAACGCTTTTGCCATAACTGTTCGCCAATAGAACTGTAATAAAATTCACACAAAAAAAGTAATATAAAAACTATTGACCAAAAAATATTTTTTGCTTCAAAAGATTTATTGTCATTTGAACTGAGAATAAAAAAAACTTTAATCCCTTTTATTTCATGAAATTGTATATCCATTAAGTCGTTCAACAAATTCTGTGATAAGCTGTCAGTCGATCGATAGATAATAAGTATTGCAATCCGTTATAAAATGCAATACTTTTTTCTGATTCTCATATCTTTTTGTCTGAAATGAATGCCTTTTAAGTCCAAATAAACTTAACCATCGTTTGAGGCAATACTACTGATGATCGGACTAACAATCGCAAACATTTGAGTCATGCAATGAATAGGACGTCCAACCACTTCCCTACACTAACAGTGGCTGTTCTCTCGTGTTCTCTCCTTGTTAATCCGGGTTTATTAGAGAATAGGGGATCTGATCGCTCCTGCAATCCATTCAATGCACACTCTGGCAGTGCGAGAGAGAGAGAGAGAGAGAGAGAGAGAGAGAGAGAGAGAGAGAGAGAGAGATTTGGCGCTCGCTTGGAGTGTGTGTGCATTTGAGTCAACGACTTAGGCATTGAATGGTTAGCTCTGATGCAGAGTAGCGTTCATTAAGCCTCACACGAACTGCTTTGATGTCAGGACATGTTTCAGATATGACCCCTCATTATCTATGAAGAGATTCATCGGTGGATCACTTGTCGACGAGTGACTTATGAATGGTTGGCAACCAATAAATTTAATTGGACTCAGCATTAGAGGAGAGTATCACTGCATTTACTGCTGTGACATCAGTACTGGTCTGAAACTGGTAGTCGTCATAACCAGTAATGATATTCTATTGAATATTATATTAAATTTTGTGAATCTAATCATTATTTTCAATATAAAGAAGAGCTCCGATTGTTTCAATCGAGTCCTACAGAAATGAGTCAAAAGTTATAATAAATCTTAATTTTATGATTCAATGAATTAAAGCCAATATTTTTGATTATAAATGGAATAAATTATATCAGAAATTCATTCAAATTGAATACCAAACCATTGAACTCGAGCTCGTTTTGCAGCAAAAACACTACCAGTTTTTGGTAGCTTTCCTGCACTACCGGCTGACATGACTGGGACTGACATTTAAGGGGTTTCTCCTAATTCTCTAATCATCCGTAGACCTAATAGTTGAAACTGGAGCTCAGCCTTTCAATTAGTAGTCAAATAATTTTCATTTTGGAGAACAGGCTTTAAAAAAGTGTAACTCATTTACATTTGAAATGTCAGATATAAAAAGGATGTGAGGAGTTGTAAGGCTGTGGACAGCCTTTACATACATTTAATTGAAAGTCTGACTCATATTTCTAATTCATAAGACATGTTATTAGCGTCAGAGACGCCAACCATTGGTATTGTTTGGTCCCGTATTAATCCGTTTTGATTGACACAAACCCAACAGACTCTCCAAACTATTATACAACTGATTCCCGGAATTGTATTACTTTTTTGGACTTCAATACATTTAAAGCATTACTTCTCTTATTGTTGTCAATACGACAGACAGAAAAAGTGGTGAAAGAATGGAATTACACTCAAATCAGTTCCCATTTCATTATATTTTGGCGACTCTTTCCCTAATCTACAACACTATTAGACTGTTGTATAACCACTTCTTTATGAATCAAATGTTTGGAACAGTTTTTCTCTGAAATTCAATCTCCAGACCCACCAAACGATTCAATAGAATTGAGCGTAAAATCCAATCAATGAATTTTAAACTCAAAAAAAATGTTAAAATTTATTGATTTTTCAAATGAAAAATCAGTAAAAATAGAAAAAACAAATGTTAGGAACAACTGTTATATTCATTATTTTTCTACTTCAAGAGGCTGTGCACTCGAGTCGATATTGCGGGGCTCTCCAGCAAAAGGACTGGTAATCTATGGGAGTCATCTCTCATACATTTAACAAATCTGAAGTTGTTTGCGATTTTCTGTGTATCCGAAGCTCAGCCACTAATGGCCGGCGGCTATTAATAAGCAATGATTAATGACAACCCAAACGCTGGGTTTGATTGTTATGCATATCTATGGCTCTGACTCTCGCTCTCGACATCCAGAGTATCGAACAGTCGATTGGCTTTCATTGGGAACGAGTATCCAATTTATTCAAAACGATCGGATGTCAGCCATCGAACCCCTTCTGGCGCTTACAGTAGGACCACATAGGGATGACTGTCGAGGATATGTCTCATACAGTCATCTTCGCTGTCGGGCCATTCATTTGCAGAAAATACTCAAATGTTTTTATTGTTAGAAATCATTTCGGATGTGATTCACCCGAAGACCTAATGATTGGTTTTTTTCAAAACAGTAATCACTTTATTTCGATCGAACCCTCGTTTCAATAAAATCAAAATTATATGTCAGCCCCGGGTCTCGTCTGAAATGAAAAATTGTGAAACTATTCAAAAACGACTGAATTATTTTGTTATCAAATTATTTTTGTCCGAATAGATTAGATTTGGAATCAGAAGAGTCTGAGAGAAAAAAAGTTTGTGATAATCACTATTGGATTCAATGGGAATATAACAACAAAAGCATTAAAAGTGTTTGAAATCAGATAAATGAAGAGATGACTCCGAAGTGATGTACGACTGATCGGACTCTCGATATTAGATAAATATTACTGAATATGAACACAGAGTGTCAGATATACTAAGAGTATGAGCACCCAATCGAGCAGATGTTGCAGACAATGAGAGAGACAGTGAGAGACCTACTCATTATTTTTCATATTCGAGTCCTTTCCTATTGCTCTTTGATCGACATTTACTATTGCTTTACATCAATGCATAGGTTATGCCTTTTGTGTGACTCACACGAGACTCGACTGCATTTGAGGTCTAAACTCTACTTCACTATTGACTTACGTATGAATGTCTGATGTGATTGAGGGGAAGGCTATTCACAATTCAGAGAATATTTTATCCAAAAAAGTCTTTTGTTGTCAGACTTTAACTTAACCCAACTCTCACTCTCAATGTCCACAGCCTTTGAAATCCACCCCCTCTTCAGTGCTGTTCATAACTGTTTGATTGTCTCCAATTGAAAGGACATCCCTTCTTCTGGTTAAGCGTCGATTCCATCGAAAACAGTAGTCTCTGACAAATGCCTAAAATATTATTAATTATTTATACATCAAATGTTAAGATGTATTAAGAGAGCAATTGCTGTCATCAGTCATTTCAGTGTCCAATTACTCGAGAGGACAGACTTATCTCCAAATGAATAATCACTTTCAATGCATTACATGAGAGAAGATTTGGCCACAAATATAACAAATGAAATGAAATAATAAGTAATTTCTTTGTATTTCACTCAAAGAATAGGAGAGAGAAATGTGTTTCGTCTGAAAAATGTTTTTCATTTTGTGAAGAATAATAAATAAGGAAATGAATGAGAGATTGAATTGAATTTCATTTAATTTTCTCGAGTGGTAACTAATGGGAGAATATTTTTCAAATACAAATTGAGAAGAAATCTCTGATTAAATGTGTGTTTGAAATACAAATCGCAGACCACTTCAGAGATGTTTGAGTCTTATTCTGATTCCTTTTTCTCATGTAATGAATCGTGAGATAAATATTTACAAATTCTCTGAAGTCGTTAACAAATCTTTTGAATAAAATTCTTTGTTTTTCATTTCAAATACATTTCAAATTCTTCTTAAGATTTAGATTTCTGTTTGAATTGAACCGAAAAATCTGTTGGTTTGCCATAAATTAGGTTCGAAATAAAGATAATAAATAAAATGTGAATTTCCCAGTCAATGGTGTCTTTGAATTAGTCCGACTCCTCATTTCCAGGTTCATTAGGAATTCATGTCTCAGTTCTCAAGTCATTCAATCACTCAATTATTTTCAAATGAAAGGAATTTTCTTTTAATTATATTTTCGTTTTGAAAACAAATTGTTTTTTATTCACTTCAGTATTATTTGACTCAAAGGTTATTACTGTCGAAAATCATTCATCGTTTTTGATTATAACACAGAGTTTTCCGGCTGAAGGACTGCCATTAGTCCTCTATCAGGCGCCAAATATTAGAGACTCTCTCGACTTTATTTCCGAAAGTCATCAAAATGGGAAAAACTGAACACAAAAATCATGAAATCATTTACGAAAAAAAAAATCAAAAGTATATTCAGTGAACAAATGATATGATTTTTTGATGCGTGAAATCTTTGTTCTCTAAAATATTGGATACAATGAACTCATTGTTTGTCAGCGAAATCTATTGCCAACAAAACTATTATCTGAATTAATAATAAGACTCATCTTCTCCGAGAAATACACCAAAAAATATCAAAAACAAAAAAACATTACATTTTTGACTCTGTTTTTTAACTTTAGATTGTTTTTCCGGATTTATTAAAAATTAATAACAAAAATATTGCAAAACTTTTAATGTCTTTCTCTTATGTTATGATATCATATCCAATGATACTTTAGATTCATTTTCATCGATAATATATATAATTATTTTCATTACATTTTTTCCTTTGAGTCGAACAATATATTAATCATTTTAATTATAGAGTAAAACGACACTGATTATTAATTTAGAAGAATTGATATTTTCATAGAATAGTTATGGAAAATATGTTTCATAGAAAAAAAAGATTTAATATATTCTGTTGTATAAAACAAATGATAACTTTATTAATATATTAATAATTAAAGTATTCTTTTCTGTATTTTTTTATTACTTTCTTATTATTATTAAAACTGTTCTTTGCGTCAATTTATTTGATAAATTGATTTGAATTATAGTTTTTCATTTGAAAAGTCAACTCATTTTTTCATTCATTATTAGAAATGTATTAATTAATAAAAGAAAAAGTATTATAATTAATAAATCAAAAGTTATATTAAAAGTAGGGCTGAGTCTGCATAAGACAATTCAATTTAAGGCTTAATTTATTCTGTATATCACTTTTACATATCTGTTGGTTATAGTGATGTCTAAAAAATAAAACAATTCCTTCTCTCATAAGCAGAGCATCCGGTGCTCTCTCTTTGAATATTGAATATTATATTAGAGTTTTTCGGCAAAAGTTATTAATGCGTACATCGGTTGAGACTAACGCACAGAATAGGTCTGAATAGGTCTGAGCGCTAATAAAGAAAAAATCTTTTTCATTGTTTATTCAACTAAAAAATGAATCTCTCGATCAAAATGTTAAAAATTTACATAAAATTTAATGCCGACCCCTATTGGGCCCTACTTTACATATTAAAAGCGTTCATAAATTGGGCCCCAAATAATGCCATTGAATGCCAATAATAAGCAATTGAATTGAATATCAAAAGCTCTCCCAAACACATACAGAGGACACGCAAAATGCAAACACACTTTGAATTCATCACATATTCTGAGCCATTCTGAGCCATAATGAGCCGAATTATTGTCAAAAATTTTTGAATCGGAAATTCTGTCACTTTTTCCCTCCACTCTCTTCACACTATTTTTGGTGTATTTATTGAAAATCAATAACTTTTGAAAGTTTTCATTTGACTATTGAGTCTTCACATAAATAATTGACCAGATTTTTGAAAAAAGTGTGTTTCACTGATTTCACTCATTCGGCTATTCATTCATTTGGTACAAGAGTTCAATATTTTCATTACATTTGGTTTTTGCATAAAATGTAAAACATTTTTGATTTTTGATGAATAGCATTGAAACGAAAAAAATCTGTTCAATTCTGGTACTACTGTTCCACTGGAAAAACCATTCACTCAATTGTATTATTTTTTGCTGTTTTTATAGTTTAATAAAAACTAAAATATTTTGGTATTCAAATCATATCAATAGAACAATATTTGATGTGATTTTTTTTTCTCAACGAAAAGTTTTAATAAATGAAAAGTAATTTTTACGATTCATTCAAAATTCTAGACCTCATGCCGTGTACTCTGAAACGTGTTTCTGAATATTCAACTGAATTTTGTGACAGAAATTACTTGATTTACAATTGAATGTTAAACTCATATATTGATTGATTGCGAAGTTTTACTGATTTCATCCTCAGATAGCGTCCATTAATTCAATTTTTACGGACTTTTCTTAGCAATAAATCTGGACTTAATTAATCGATTGCTTGGCTTTTATTAAAATATTACATCAAATCTATTGAAATGTTTTGATTAAAGCAGAACTCATATCAATTTCAATTCAGAATTTGCTTCAACTTTATTTAAATCCGGTTTTTCAATGAATTTAATCAATGTTTTCAATGTTTTGCCGATAAAATCCATTCAAAAATGTATCTCAAAATTGGATTTCTTTTGAATATATTTTCTTTCGGTTTATATTAAAATGAAAACACAATTTATTCGCTGTTTGTGTAATATATTTGTCGTATAATACTATTTAAAGTCAGAAAATTAATCAAAGGATTGAATAAAAATATTGCTAACAATTCATTGGTTTAAATATAAGTAATCCTTTGCTTATATAAGTGATGTATAAATGAAAAGAGGTTTTCATTTTTTATGAGTTTTAATAACAAAAATAATTTTATGGCAGAAAAGTTGAATCTGATTACAAATATTGTCATATTTTGTTAGAGTTATAAATCTCGACATAAGTCAACTAAAATATGTTTTCAATATTATATTATATAGAAAGGAGAGGATAAGGAGAAGAGTGTGAGCGGCACAGGAAAAAAGTTATGTCTATTTTGCATGTCTTTCAACTATGAAACTGAGTAAACAAAGATAGCAAACAGAAGAGTCGTGTTATTCAATGTCCTTATTCTTAAACTTTTTGATGCATTACTTCCAAAAGCTTAAGAGATTTGGACTCAAGTGTGAACTGAACGTAATTTTAAGTTAAATTTTTTTTCTTCAGACAATTTTCCACTAAAGAAGAAGAATTGTTGTATTACTGGAAAGGCAGAGGAATTTTGAAAAATTATTTTGTTATTGAACAGTGTTTGACAGTTTTCAATGTTATTTGACTTGTTTTAAGTCTATTTCGCTATTAACTGATGTCTTGTTTTCAAACCCAATATTTTGAGAAAATTTTCTTTAAACGCATTTTTGCCCCAAAAAATGTCTCTTCAATAACGGTCTGTCAGTGAAGACAAGAGTCGGTCCAATTTTTTTATGCTCTATTCATATCTTATGTTTGACATTGACATGAGTTTTGAGTTTTCACTCGATTTTTGGGCTTTTAGTGCGAGTCTTGTGAATCTCATTCATGCATATCATGTATGCGTTGGTTTGGGTCGTGTTTTGTGTCTACTTTTTCACATCAATTTTGTGTGTCGTTCCCCTCTATCTTAGTTGCAGTGATAGGTCTTCACAACAATTTAACCCAAACTTATTGATGGCATATATTTAGCGCTGACTAATAATTTCGTACCAAACGTACCGACACTTTGAACAGAAAATAATAACTGGTTTTGGTTTCAACCACTAAAAGGTAGCCCTGACTCAGCCCTTGAGTGCTCAGAATAAATGCTATTCTTCTGTCCCATTGCCTTATTAGCACCGTTAGGAGCTGGCAGTTGGCACCTGAAACATAACCCCTCAGTATATCCCAGTCTAGTGAAGGCATTCCTTAGGAAACGTTAATTTTGAGTCCGAAACATATAATTTTAGTGATTTGAGTCCTTCTCTTCTTTTTGTTCACATATTTTCAATCGTTTTGTTTCAAAGGAAAGGCCGGAAAAAGCATTAATATTATAGAAGTTAATGTTAGCTCACCTGAGAGGACATTAATCACTCCAAAAGTGTTATTACTTTCTTTTGTAACAAAGTATTAAACAATTTATAAGGATTTTAGTGTCTTATGTAAAAAGATTTATCTTGGTTAAAGTCAAAAATTCTAGACTTTTAATTAAAGTATTAACTTTTTTGGATACAAATTGAGGTTATTTTCTGAAAGGTTTTCTGATTATTCAGCGCTCAATAAATTCCGGGTTTTATTGATTTTTTTACTCAAAAGCTGTTTTACTGGAGAAGAAAAAGAAGATATTTTTTGATTATTTCGTTCATTGAATCCAATATTTGAGATAAGAAGAGTTGAGACGAAAAACAGAAATTGAGTTCAATTGTTGTTATGGCAGACAATAACTTATGGCCACAAAAACTTATTAACACAGAATTCAGAACTAATAATATCTTATATTAGAAATAAATAATACCAACAAATGAGAGAAATCAGATCAACAGAGCTATCAGTTTCTCAGACCTGTGTCTCACAGACAAGAGTCCAATATTTTTTGAGCCCCCAATCAGTTTTGGAGTGATATCTCTCGGGACATGAGAACCACTTTAGTGGGAATATATATTAAGGAATATCTTTATATGAACTGCTCGAGTGGTTTGTCTCACGTGAAGAAACATATCTAAAACTCGTCCACAGAAATAGTGAGTGTTTCTGAAGTAAAGACTTATTGTCTGCAAATATCTCTTAACCGCAAAACAAAACTCTAAATCGTATGAAACGAATCAATGTTTCAGACGTTGTCATAGATTCAGACATTAGCCATAAGAAGCAAAACTATATTAATGTAAGCAATGGTTTCATCGGCTAATAAGTAATATTATTGTAAAGCAAACCCTAATTGACTTTTCTGTCTCTGACTTCCATTTTCTCAATAAATGAAAGCTTTTATTTTAAGAGCAGCGAACAGTTGGCCAACACTTGAGCTATAAGTCTGAAGAGATGTATCCCAAGTGAGACAATTCCGGACTAATTAAATGAGACAACAAAATGAGTCAAATAAATAAGAGACACAAACAGCGAGTGTTGGGACTCACACTCTGTTTGTGATTATCTTTTGAGATCATCAATAATTGCGTTGAATTGAGTCCAACAGTGACTGAGTTTAATGAGAATTAGTCGATAAAAATTTAACAACACTTACAGACATAATAACAGACAACTCAGGGCTACCATTAAATTACTGATGAAATAAAACAGCTTTTATTTAGAGATCCGGAGCATATAATTCATAAAATTCTTATCTCAACTTATGTTACATAAGATATAAAAATGTATTTCTTTATTGAATAAACGGAACGGTATTTATAGTATGATTTGCGAGTCATTCGTGTTTTATATGGTTTGCCTCAAAAGCAGAGATAAAAATCTCGACATTTCCTTTGATTTCAATCTCTTTTACATTTTTTCTCTACATTTTGAGCACAACTTCAGAGACATATCTTTTTCTTCTTCGCTATAATAAAATGCCAGCAAATTATGTGTGGCCTCAGCCCAGGCTTCATGTCTTGGAGTAAAAGTATTTTTTCCGAACAGTTAACTTCCTATTGAAATATGAGACATCTCCAGCACTCAGAACAGCACAGAACAGGCAAAATGTCGTGCATTTGAGGCTTTTAAACATTCTTCACATGTATTCTTGGCTTTCGGTCTCATTTCATGCCTCAAAAGCACATCTCAACCAAAATTCTGTGTAATAGACTTAAGGCTTAAGCCATTCGAGCGCTTCAATGCTCTTCGGAGTGGAGTCAGAGCACAGACCAGCAAAACATAAAAGAGAAGACGTCTTTTGATCTGCTAATAAAGTTAACCACACATGAAAACGAGACCTCATGAAGACCCTAACGAGACCTCATCGAAGATATTAAACTCTATTTTGAGTCACAAACACTCCGGGAGTTACTCTTAATGGAAAAATTTTGGAGATTTTCGCCAAATGTTTGCCAAAAATAAGGCAAAAATTTTGTCCACAAAAATCCATAAATCGTTTGAATGGTTCACATGTGAGCCCTCCATAAATCCAATTTAAATTTATTATGGCATTTGAATTAAGAAAAAAACATCCGTTTTATTGATCCCAAAGCTTTGTTTGAATATAAACAACAAATTTTAGTCATTATTTTAATGACTATCACATAATAATTGGCCATAAATTCATTTTAATTGTAGACCAATATTAAGATGTTATGCCTCTCCTCTTTATATCGAGTTTTGGGATTCATTTGTTTTATTGGTTTCAAAGCTATTCTCCAATTGATTTGCGACCAAAAGAAGTGAATAATTATTAGTTTAAGCTTTGAGTGAATCAAATAAAATAAATAAATAATTTTGATTCCGATGTAATACAACAACAAAAACAACTTTTAGTGCAAAAATATATATATCGCTTTCCATTGAGTGCTTTCCTCAATGTTTGTTGATTTGGATGCCTTTCCTCTGCCGATGCCTATGAACTGACCAAAAGTGGTTTTGTTGTCCAATCAATTGGTTTAATAAAGAAAGGCATCGAATCGGGCGCTAAAAGAGAAAATAAGTCACCGGAAACCAGAATAACAGTTCACTCTGGATGTGATCTTCTGGGGATTGGCTCCGAATGAGAGTCTGTGAGCTTTTGTGTCCCAAACTAAGTTTAATTCTGACAATAGAGGGATAAATCCTTTGGGGGTCAGAGCCCTCGTCAGCAGAGGAAATACTACCGCAATTGGAGTGAGCCTTGCCTTTGGCTTTTGTTGAGGAGGTGCTCGACTTCAGTTACTTAGATAATTGAACGACAAAAAAATAATGACTTAAGATATTTGGCTTTTCTGTCCGATCCAATGCACAGCACACTAACACTACTGCTCTTTGATTGAAATTCTGTGCAGAATTGTCGTACAATTGAAATATTATACTTCTATTCAATAAAATGTAATTCTATTCCACAATAATTGTGTCCAACATTTTTGCACAACAAAAGTCAGGATTAACTCAACGTTTTAATCAAATCCTTTTTTGTATTCAAAAAAAAAAAAAAAATATTTTGCGGAGATTTCCAAACAATTTCTTATCTTATTTCGGGATCTCTTCATCTTCTAATAAATTTGTAAATCGATCTAAATTTGAATTCAACTGAAAAACATGTCTTAAAAGCCTTTCCATTGAATTTCAAGTTTATATCGATTTTATTCTTCAGTTAATTATAGCGAATAATAAATCACTTGTTTTACGAAATATAAATTAAATCAAACATTAATTAAAAACGTCAAAAGTTTAAAGAGTAGCGCAGCCTATGTTTTGTTGCAGACCTGGTATGTGTCAATCGATAAAACTGCACTTCCTTTTGCAAGACTTAAACCATTAGAGCAATAATCAAATGAAAGCAATCACTCAATGGATGTGCGAAAATACACACCAAATGTGTTGTGCTTTTGATTAGCGATTGATTGAAAAAATATTAAATAGTTTGGAGTTATGAGTCAAATGTTGTGATGAGTAAAGTCTTGAGAAGTTTTGGCCATTGAATGAGTCGTTTGGAGATAACGATCAATGAAGCGATCGCTTAACCATTTTGACAGACAAAGTGATGAATGGTTTTACAGAATATCCAATCCTTTCACACTCTTTCACACTCTCTTAACTTGAATTTCCTCACACTTTCCACTTCCAGTGTTCAACCATTAGACTCCCGATTCCTCTCATAGTCTATATCAGACACAAGAGTCTATGTGTTTGTCGGCACAGCTATCAATGATTTGCTTCGTTGACTATCCGATGCATCGGAATAAGTGATGCCTTTTTCAAACTTATTTTATAGCATTTCTTTTGTTACTATCTTTTGATTCAATCATTTATCAAAATTTACTTATATTACAATATATTCAGATGTGAGCACAGCCTCTGACGCGAGACTAGACTATAGAATAAGAGAATATTTTTTCCTCAATTTATTTCTGAACTTCAAATCAATGATTTGTTGCACACCTTTTGTCTGCACTCTTAGAGACCTTTGAAAAGCAAAACAGAGTTTTGGATAAAAAAAACTGTGTATTAAGTCAACAGTACTTTCATTTTTTTCTCCCTTTCCTTCAATATTAGATTTTTACCATAAAATCGATAAAATACTATTCAGCGAAAAATTTCTCCGCATTTTATTGTTGTGTAAAAACTGTATTGTATTTTGTGTTTCTGTGTTATACGTGTTCTTAGGATTTGAAGCAAAACTTACTTTACTTTTACTTATCTCTGAGTCTTCACGACTTCGACCGAAATCTGAAATAAAAATACAAAACATTTTTAGAAACTTTTGTGTGATTTTCAAGAATAATATGAAATCAATATTTTTATTCAATAAAATTTACTTTTGCACAGAATTGCAAATTTTAAAGCAAACAAAAACACAATTAAAACACGTGTTAAACAAAGTGAGAGAAAAATTTTGTTAACTTTCGTCAATTGAAACAAACTTTTCAGAGCAGTTGGAGATGAGTTGAAACTCAAAGCGAAGCCCTTTTTTGGTCAAACAGTAATTATAATCAGAAAAGTTAAGCAATTATTGCCTTTGAGTTATTATGAGCTAATAATTTATAGCCAGAGCTGATATTAGATAGAAGTCGGGACCCATTCGTGTGCACTAATAAAACAAAAGGTTCATTAGTTTAATGCCTCGTCTTTTCGCTGATTTGCATTTTCTGACTATAATTAAAGTCTTTCACTTCAGTTAAGAGAGATTTTTGTTCTGGAATTCAATGAAAACTCTTTTAATTCAAAGGAAAATATCTTAAGAAAAAAATCATAAAACTTCCAAATTATATGTTTTTGGTTTTAATGATAATGCAGTCAATCATATTCTGGCAAAAAATGAAGACTTTAAGCTTAAGATTTAAACAAGCAAAAATTTTCGATCCAAACCTTTCAATAATAAAATATAATTGGCTATAAATATTCACTCAAATTATCTCATATTAAGCCCAAAAACTGGATGTTCTTCTACTTGGGGTGGAGTTACTCCTCTTTATTAGTTGGCTATTAATCATAAAACTCAGGCCAAAGTGTCGCACCGGGAGCATCCATTTGGCAACTTATTTGGCTCTGGTATGAGAACCAAATGTAGAGCTCAATGGATGCGCACCACAAGAAACAGAGCTCAAGCAGACAGTTGGGGACTGGGAACTGGTCTGACCAAAAAAGAAGCGAAACTTGATTACTGGCCAATGCCTTTGGGCCCATACACTAAATGATTGATGAGGAATGGGTCCAATAGTGACAAAATCATTCTCTTGTTTACCACACCTTATCGTATGAATAAATCTCTTTTTTCTTATAACTGAACCAAATCTAATGAAATATTATTAAATGATTTGTTATATGAGTGTCAAAAACGGAATGTCCACTAATAGGCAATACATCACTCGTTAGACATAATTCCGAAATTGATTTAAAATTGAAAAAATGTTTAATATTTATGACTCAAAAAACATTTAGTTATTTGTATCTCAGAATTGCATTCTTTTGCTAACCTATGACTCTATGACTCATTGGTATTATTATTTGTATCTCTTCTTACATTGAAGTCCTGTTCACTATTACTGTTAAAAATTGATTGTAGACAACGCCCTAATTCGTAGGGAAAGGTGTTCTCGATATCATATAATACAGTTTCCCTTCGGATAATAATAGGTTTAGTTTCGGCTGTGCTTTAGTTTCAACAAAATTATTGTAATATTGTGTTATATTTTTAACATTATTATAGCCAACGATGACTCCAAGCGATCGATCAATAGCTGGACTAATATCTGGCGTCCGTTCGGTCCGATAAACTTAACTCAGGCTGACTCTCATCGTCTGACTCTTGAACCGCGTGTTTGTGTACAACACGTGCAAAATATATTATAAATGCAATACAATTAACATATGAATACAATTAATAGGCTGTTATCGCAATGGATATAACGCCAGTAGAGTCCGACTCTGTGTCCACCGAACCATAAAAATCAATGGCTTAGGACTGGACTTCACTCAACAGAGTGTAGACTAAATCAGATTTTGTTCGTTAAGTTTGTGTGACTCCGGTATATGTGAGTCATAACCAAATTTATTTACCACTACTTCAATAACAAAAGCAAATGAGAGTCAAACAGAATAACTGTTATAACTGTTATTTATTGTGTTATTTGTTATTCTGTTTATTCTGAGCGTTCACTGGGTTTGACATTTTTGGAGTCATTTCAAAACGAGTGACGGTTTCGGACATTAGAGAAAAGGCTTAATATTATCATTGATTGGAACCGTTGTTAGTCTTTCTGTACAAAACTTCTGTACACTTCTATACACTTCTATTCAATTTAATTGACTAAATAAGTAAATGAATGACATGAATAGGGCCGGACTGTTGTCCATCTTCTTCAATATTCCCCAATATGTGACTGTTGTCTACCAGTGCTGTTCAGACGACAGTCGCTGATTAGAAGTGAACTGAAACTCGTGTGTCTCCTCTCGTAAGTCGTGTCCGAAAAGTTTTTGCTCTTCCCTTCCCTTCCCATCCCTTTTCATATCGATTAGAGATTCGATTTTTTCTCTCATTCTCTTTGGCTCTCGATTTGGAGTTTCACTGAATTTTTGTGCCTTAACTCAACTACTGATAAATTATACATCACTTGTCGGCTCTATTATAGCTCAGACACTATAACATCAGATTCACTGCACTCTAGAGTTTGTCCGCAGAATTTTTACTGATATTTATACAGAATTATAATCTATTAATAATGAATACCAACACTCAGAGGACAGTTGGCATTCGTTGTTGTTTGAAAAGCTATAGATTTTTTTGTCACGTTTTGTATTATCGGTGAAACTCTAGAGAAACTAATTCTCAAATATTTGAATACCAGCGCTAATCGTGTAATAAAGTGAAGAGAAAAGTCAGACCCGGGGTATAATTATCGATAATAACCGGTTCGTATTGTATGTGAGCCGTTCTTCACAATGGAATGAATCTCATGTCATACCAGAGCTGAAGAAAATTTTAACAAAAATAGTTGAGAGAGAGAGAGAGAGAGAGAGAGAGAGAGAGAGAGAGAGAGAGAGAGAGAGATTTAGTGTTGTTTCAGACATAGAGAAGGAACGAGTCCTGTGTCGGGTCTAACGCCATATGTATTTGCTCAGGTCATGTGCATGTGTTGCAAAAGTGATAAATTGGTGGCGAACTGACACAAAGATTCTTTTGACACTAAATTATATTTGTATTGCAAACAAATGATATGCTCTCAAAGTCTCAACTTATGGTTAATTATTAGTCTCTCAGACAATATTCGTCAACATTTGAGAGGAAAACAAATTCCTTATTTCGCGAACTTTTATATATAGTTATAACTAATTAATGTTTTTCTCATATTTTTGTTTGAATTGAAAACGAAATTATTTCTCATACAATATATTCACTCTTTAATTACTGTTAATCAATATTTACAGAGAAAATCTGTGCCTAAACTGATTGCCTTCCCCTCCCTTTCTTCATATCAGTTTCTCGTTGACCGTCTGTGTGTCAGGTCTCGAGCGACAGACTGTCCTTAATTGTGAGCTCAATATTGAACTGAGAGCCGACACTAACGACATAATCAATTCGATGTTTCGATCCCTTGTTTTAGAGTCGTTGCCATCGAAAGACTTTCCATCCCTTATATAGAGTATAACTGACATCAAAATAGGATAACTTGAATGCAAGACATACTCTCATATGTTGGTCATCACTAACAGACCTCTCGACTGATTGACGCGAATTGCACTAAAACTTACGAATCGTATAAAAAATAAGAATCTTATGTAAGACTGAGAGGGAAGCCTCCAATTTTGGAGATATATATAGAGATACGGCTCAATATAATAGCCATAACCATAAAATTTTATGACACGACTGGCAACTGCTTCCCATTGTTGTTGACATAGGAATAGTGTTGGCACTCGTCTATCAATGAGAAACTGAGACCTGAATTTTTTTGTCGTATTCTTCACAAGAATTGGCTTTTATTACACAAAAATAGTAAAACGGTTTGCGTTTGGCATTCAATTCAATATATTTTATACTTCGATATGTATTTTGTTAAATGAGCTAAAAATGTCACTAAAAAACTATTCGAATAAATAAATATATTTCTTAACATCAGATAAATGTTAGCCTCAGATCATAAAATGGGGTTTTATTATGGGTTTGGAGTCGGTTGAGGGCCGACCGCAACAAAAACTAATAACATTATTGTTTGGAAAACATTATAATTATTTGAATTGGATTTATATTTGGGTTATTGTCGTTCAGAGTGAAGAAAATTTGTCTAAAAAAATGTTTGGGTGTTTACAGGACTGACACACAAATGCCGACAAAATTATATTATATGACATAATCTCCGGTGTGTTTGAGTCTTAAGAATGGCTGAAAACACGCACATTATGTCAATACTAATAATTAGCATTTATTTCATTTTATTTGTCTCATCAGAAATGCAAAACACTGTTTGTCAGCGATATGTTTCACTTTATTGTCACTCAATATACCGTTCCTTAAGATAATATCCATTCTATTATACGCTTAATATATGCACAGAATATAGTCTATAACTCAATTTATATCACATTTTTATAAACGAATAAATTTTCATTTTATTATTGATAATAAGGTTTTGTCCTTTTGATGGGATTTCCTCTGAATTTGATGTCCCCTTAATAGCCATTACAACTAAAGTTATGTTTTTCTGAAGACTTCCAAACATTTTGCTAAGGATTTGGTTTGGTTTGTGTTATTATCTTAAGAGTAAAACTCTATTACATATTCTGTATAACTGTGTCTGTCATACAATTGTCTACAAAAACCAGTGCACAGAGTGATAGACAAGTAATGGAGGAATCCATTAGACATAAAATATATACAATTTAAAGGACTTTAATGGGAAGAGAATGCAATTCCATTGTATGCCTATTCCTATCCCTTGGCCTACAGTTGTCTATTGAGGCACAGAATAAACACAAATCGAATTACGGCTTAAAAGTCCTGAAGAGAAGAGAATATAATCAATGTTTGGATCAACAAAAGTGAGTGAAATGTTTGTCAGCTCTGAAAACGAAAGAATGTTTGCAATGACTTCAAAGTCTATCTAATCATTGAGTCATTCCCTGAGAGGATGTTAAGGATGTTATGCAAAGAATTCACTTTTACTTCAAATTAAAGACAGTGATAGTCGACAGTCAGAGAAAAGTCAAACGTTTCGATCCATTTTGCTATGGATTGGACTCCAATTGAGTGTCCATTTACTCGAAAAACTCATTTAATCTCTCATTACATTAGAGTTAATTAAATTCACTTATTTTTAATGCATTCAATCATACGATTCGAGTGATTAGTCTTTGGATTATATTTTATTTAGTGATTAACTGAAAGATAATTACAATAAAAAAAAGTATTTAAACATAACTTTGAGACTAACTTTGATTTGAGTGAGAAATGTATTAAAGCAATGATAGTGTCATCTGACGGCTCTTTCAATTGACTTCTCTTAACATAAAGTTTTAGGTTTATTCCAATTTATAATTAGTTTTCAAATATAATAAATTGATTTTATTTTACAATTATTGAGAAGTATTTGTTTGAATTGATTAATAAAAGGCGTTTCAATTATTTCCAAACAAATTGTCTTCAAATTATTGATTTGACACAAAACTGATGCCAACTCTTGGGTCGCTTCGAATGGGTTTTCAATTTTCAAATATTGAAGTTTTGGTAAATTTGGGTCAATTTTGGCCAAAAACGACAATGAAATTGGAAACTCATAGCCACAGCATTCAATGTAGAAAGATATTGAGAGGTGAGTCAATTCCTCCAAACCATTAAACATTGAAAGAGTTAAGCCGTAGAAGAATGGGTTGATTTTATAGTCGTCTTTAGTCCAATAAGTGATAGTATCGTCCCAAGTGATGGTTAGATCCAATCGTTTCAATGTTTTGAATTTTGAAAATGAAGACAAAAACTCAATTTTTTGATCAGAAGTGAGACTACTTTTAGGCCAGGGATCAAACAATAGATCCAAACAAATACTTTTCAGACTATAATTAATTGGCATTTGTTTGATGTCTTTCAAGAAGTCTTTGAATATATATTTGAGTTCCAAATGAATCAAATGATTGAGTTTTGAAATGTGTTGAAGAAGTGATGAACTACTCAAGTGATACAAATCGATAAATATTTGACACACTTCTGGTTTTCCAAAAAAGTTTCCAAATTCTGATCCCATTTTCCGATATTAATGGTCAGTCTCTTCAGATTATTGACATTCAAAGACAAGCAATCATTTATATAGTAATAAAAATTGACTTCTTTTAAATTAATCAAACGATTCATTTGTAAATCACTTGAAGACCACATTCTAATCGATTTTATCTTTGAAACTGAATTGTCTTTCAATTGATTCAATATTTGTTGAGGAAAATTGCAATTCATATGAATTTCTCTCAAATTATGACAACAATTGTCGATAATATCAAAGACTTGTTTCCATTTGTTTTCAATGTTTTTAAATAAATTCATATCAATTGTCACAATATTTAAACACTTCTTCAAAATTGTTTTTATAGTCTTTGGTTTCAATTGATTCAAATCAAATATAATACAAGAACTTTGATTCCAAATACATTCCAAATGGTTTTGCTTTTGAAATACAGTCCTCTGGAACTGTTTGGACACACATTCGTATCTGAATTTGTCTTTTAGTGGAAGATATTGAAGAATAACTTCAGACAAATCATCGCAAATACGTTCATCATATGATTGTCTCTTATTTTTATTAACTCTTGAAAACAATTGTCTTAAAGACATATTTGAAGATAATATCAAAACTTTTTGTTTTATTTGATTTAAAAACAAATGAAAGTCAAACAAAATGTGAATCAATTGAATGAAAAACTAATGCAATAAATGGTAAATAAAAGCATTAAAAAATGATTTTCAATGATTTAAACACTTTATGCATAAAACACGTCGTAATACAAAAACTGATAAACTTTTGATTATTTTTCAATAATTGATAAAAATTGGGAGTATTTTGTGATTTAAATTGATTTCAAAGTTAAAAATACTATTCATTAATCAATTTCTTAAATATTAATACAGTTTTTGTTTAAATATAAAAAAAGTTGAAATAATTTTGAGTTTTGTTTGTTATTAAGTTTTGAACTCTTTATTGAATCGTTTCATTCAATCATTCATTGGTTTCAAAACTTTCACTCATTTATTGCAATCGATTTCAACACTTTTTAACTCATTTTTGGTTTTAGTTTTGACTCAAAACTTTTGACTAAAGATTTGATTTTAATATTTGACCACAAATTGGTCGACAATATGGGTATTCCTCAGTTGAGTTCATTTATCTCAAACATCGATGGCCTCAGAAAGACATATAAGTTGTCAAACAATTATCTTGTAATCGATGGCAACAATTTGTTGTACTTTTTGTATCTCTTATTCAACAAAAGAAATGAAAACGACTTCATATTTGGCGGCAATTATACCGATTATCGCAAATTCTTTCACAAATTCTTCGATAATCTGAAGAAATGTCAGATAAATCCGATTATGATATTCGACGGCGGACTCAATCTTCAGTTCAAAGACAACCGAATGCAAAGATTTGAGGAAACTTTCAACAAATCGAAGAAATTGAGTGAAAATCCGCCCAAAGATAAGGTCTTGTCGTACGACATCGTCTTTCCCTTCCGTTTAAGAAAATCAATGATTTCTGTTTGTGAGGAGAAGAAAGTCATTGTCTTTCAGACCCCAATCGACGCAGACTTGGATTCGGCAAAACTCGCGAATCAACTGAAATGTCCGCTACTTTCAAGTGATAGCGATTTCTTAGTGATGGTTATCAATGAGGGCGTCATTACTTGTGATTCGTTTCAATGGGAAGAACCGCTTAAATCAAAGTCAAAGGGTTTTTACATCGAATGCAAAATTTATCGAATCGTTGATTTCATCCAAAAATTCGATTTAAAGCCCGAAATGTTACCCATCTTTGGGTCTCTTATGGGTAACGATAGTATCAGAGGCGAGATATTTGAAGACTTGTTCCGTAATATAAGTAAAGGAACAACAGATGAGTTGACTATTAACGGAACTCTTAGAGAATACGACGAATTCTCTAATAATAGATGGGATCGGATGAGAAGAACTCTCTTTTGGTTGAGTCAACACTTCTTTAGTCCGAACGATGCCATCGATTATATAACCAAATATTTAAAACAAAAAGGAATCGACACAAAAGACTTCAGCCTTTCCGTTGAAAGTTATGACACTTCGAAAAATACTTTTTTGAAAGACTTATTTGACCACAAATTGAACAAAACTAAAGACAAAGACATTCTAATTGAAGAAATTATTGGCGAAAAATGTTTCCCCAAATGGTTTCTTATCGAATACTTCATAAAGTGTTCATTGGATTCAATTTTCTACACATTTCTCGTCAGTAAAGTCTTATTAATGAGACCTCTTATCGAAGACTTTGGTCTCGTCTCTGCTTTTGAGTCTTCATATGAATTGTATGGATATCTCTTGGGTTTAGTCCGAACCGATCCATCGGATATGACTCCCATTCAAATGACTACAAGAATAGGTTCGGAAGCGGTCGTCATTAATATCAAACCGAAGACCAAAATTAGTGAATCCGGAGGAGGGGATCAAAAGTTACCACTTCTTCAAGAAATTAGAGAACTGTCAGAATCGAAGAGAAAACAACTGTTTTTCGATATCTTGAGTTTCAAAGATGAATGGATCAGTGATTTAGAAGATTGTCTTAATTCAATTAAGTTCGAGAGACAAGACATTGAGTTTTGGGTCTATTTTGTAGTTGTCGTCAAATACTGGAAATCAAAGTCAAAGATAACGAAACATTACTTTGAGTCCATTCAAGCACTGGTTCTGTCAGTCATTTATTTCAGACACAATTCTCTAATCAAAGACGACTTCAAAGGCCTAACAATTGCATCAAAAGAGAGATTCAAACCATTTGTTTCTCATAATTACTGCGAATTCCAATCGATTTATAACTCTATCGATAAATTGGTATCACTTTTGGGTCAACCGATTCCTTCGGCAAAACTACACCACTGTTTGAATGGAGTTTTGTTTTACAATATTTTCAATGCGATAATCGACAGACAAATTGATTTGAGACCATTCAAAGAGCAGAGACTCAATACTTTAACCACTTTTATAATTGGGTCCTTATATCACAAATGAACCAATTTTTGATAATTCGCTTAAATTTTATATTTTTATTATAAAACTACTTTAAGTATTGTTTTCTATAAATTTCAATCAATTTTATCTATCATTTGATTAGTTTTTAAAACAATTGCTATATTTGTTTGATATTTATTCAATTGTATCTCAATTTTGATTAGAGAGTCAATCATTGAATTGTATTTTAAGTGAAATATTTTCATAAAAACTTTTTATCAAATTATTTTTATCGTCATTTTTATCAAACAATTTCACAAAAAAGTCAAACCTTTGGCAGTCTTTCAACTGTTACTCAATTAATACGCAAACAATTGAGAGACAAATGTTTTGTTTATTTCATTTGATTTTTGTTTAAAATAATTATTATTTCTCGACTTTAAGTCATTAATTGTTTTTTTCATTAAAATTGAATTCAATTTAATTGAGTCAAACGATGGGTATTCCCGGACTAAACAGTTTTATATCGCAAACAAAAGACTTATTAAAGACAAATAAGTTGTCCTCAACTCTTGTGGTAATCGATGGAAACAACTTTTTATACTACAGTTTGTATCAGATGTTTGTCGACAAAAATCAAAACGATTTCACATTTGGAGGCAATTATACCGAATATCGGGTTTTGTTTAACACATTCTTCGAGAACCTCAAGAAGTGTGGAATCACTCCAATCGTTGTTATGGACGAAGACTTCAAGAAGACTAAAGATTTTACGGAAAAGGAATCGACTTTTTGGGACTACAATCACGAAATGCCATCAAAATATAGACTCGAATTATCAAATTATCCAAAATATAAATCAGTTTCTCTCAAATTTCCATTACTTTTGAGGAAATCATTTATATCTGTAATAAACGAATTGAAAATCATTTGTCTCCAAACTGTCGGCAATTGTGACACAGAGTTAGCACTTGTGGCCAATCATCTCAAGTGTCCACTCATTTCAAACGACAGTCGCTTTTCGCTGATGACAATCAAAGAGGGGGTCATTCTCTGCGATTCACTTCTTTGGGAATTTCCTCAAAGATATGAAAAATCAGAAAACTTTTACATCGAATGCAAACTCTTTAAAGTCAGTGAATTTCTGCAGACATTTGGTTTAAAGGCCAAAATGTTAGCCGTCTTGGGGGCGGTTATGGATTTGCATAAGAACAACGAAATGGCATTCAATCTGTTGTTTAGTCAAATGAAAGGTCAGAATTTGTCGGCAAAAAATTACAGACTTTTGTTTAACGAGAATTGGCAGCGAATCGATGCCGTCATATATTGGTTAAGACTCGAATTTAAAGCCGAAAATGCCATTAAATTTATTGAAGACTTTCTCACTTCTAATGAAATCCCATACGGTTTCAGATATTCGATGAAAAAATATGAAATGGCAAAAGAGTCTCATTTGACACAATTGGTTGAACATAAATTGAATGATTCCAAGGAGAAAGACATCCGTATCAGAGAAATACTGGGTAACTATTGTCATCTTCCGAAGTGGGTTATCGGCAAAATATTCTACTCTTCAGAATTGGAAACAATTGTTTTAAATTTCAGTGAAAACAAGAAATTGAAACTTAATTCGAGTTTTGAGTCGAGTATTGAATTATTCTCTGTTTTGTTGGCAATACTCAGAAAAGATGTTAAAAATAAAAAACAATTTAAATTGAAGTTAATTAACGGCGAAATTAAGACCAAAATTAAAATCCAACCAAAATCAACGATTTGTGGCACTTCTGGTGGCGACAAACAGTTACCCGTTTTGGATGAAATCAAAAAGTTGTCTGCAATCGAAAGAAAACAACTCTTATTCGATATTTTGGAATTCAAAGAGGAATGGGTCGAGAAAATTGAGACCCAATTGAAAGCCATTCAAATCCAAAGAGAAGACATCGACTTCTGGCAGTATTTCCTAATTGTTATCAAATACTGGAAATCAAAGACAACACTAAATGATTACAAACCAAAGTTCATTCGGGCGTTAGTTTTGTCAGTAATTCAGTTCAGACATCACCACAAACTAGTCATCAAAAAGAACTCTGAAGAAACTGATCCGACTATCGATAAGATTTTTGTCGACCATTTCTGTGAATTTCAATCGATTTACTCAACTATCGATCAATTGGTCTCTTTGTTACGGCTAACTATACCCTCAGAACTGCACCACTATCTCAATGGACACGCGTTTCACAATCTCTTCATTGAGATAATCGCCGATCGTTTGAATGGGAATCCATTCAAAAACAAAAGATTCAATTCTTTGAATAATTCAATCATTGATTTGATTCTTAATGAATGAAAAACACAAAACATTTTCAATAATTGATTTTTAATTTCTTTTTCGATGCAATCATTTTTCAATTAATTGTTTTTAATTTCAAATTATTTTCCGATATTTACTGAATTTATATTTCAAAACCTATTCTGAAAATTGTGTTATTTTTCTCTATTACTGTTTACTGGTTTATATAATTAGTACAAATCAGTACAGTCTGTGCAATCAGTTGTCGGTGACAATGGATAAGAGGTCAATTGTTTATTTCATTTGATTTTTGTTGAAAACAATTTTTATTTCTAGAATTTAAGTCATTAATTGTTTTTCATTAAAATTGAATTATTATTAAATCGACGAAAACGATGGGTATTCCACAACTAAACAGTTTTATATCAAACAATGGCTTAAGAAAGGTATTGCAGTTGTCGTCGACTCGTGTGGTAATCGATGGAAACAACTTATTGTACTATCATTTGTACCAAACGTTTGTTGAAAAAAATGATTCTGTATTTGGAGGCAATTATACCGATTATCGGATTCTGTTTAAGACATTCTTCGAGAACCTCAAGAAGTGCGGAATCACTCCAATCGTTGTTATGGACGAACACTTTCCTAAAGATTATACTTTTTGTGCCTTCAATCACGAAATGGGATCAAAATATCCAAACTTTAAATCAGTTTCTATCAAATTTCCATTACTTTTGAGGAAATCATTTATATCTGTAATAAACGAATTGAAAGTCACTTGTCTTCAAACTGTTGGAAATTGTGACACAGAGTTAGCACTTGTGGCCAATCATCTCAATTGTCCACTCATTTCAAACGACAGTCACTTTTCGCTGATGACAATCAAAGAGGGGGTCATTCTCTGCGATTCACTTCATTGGAAAATCCCTCAAAAACTTGAAAACTCGGAAAACTTTTACATCAAATGCAAACTCTTTAAAAGCAGTGATTTTCTGCAGGAATTTGGTCTCAAAGACAATATGTTATCCGTCTTCGCGGGTATCATGACTTTGCATAAGATAAAGGAAAATGCATTCAATCTGTTGTTTAGTCAAATGAAATGTCAGAATTCATTGCTTGAAGAGAATAAACGCTCATTTTTTAGTGAAAATTACGAACGAATGAATGAAGTCATCTATTGGTTGAAACTTCAGTTTAATGCCAAAAATGCCATTAAATTTATTGAAGATTTTCTGACAATAAATAAAATTAAAACAAATTATTTCAACGATTCGATGAAAAGCTATGAAATGGCAAAAGAGTCTCATTTGACAAAATTGGTTGAACACAAATTGAATGATTCCAAGAAGAAAGACATCCGTATCAGAGAAATACTGGGTAACTATTGTCATCTTCCGAAGTGGGTTATCGGCAAAATATTCTAC
>JAQIXV010000174.1:0-76098 GCA_034700625.1 Tectocepheus velatus
TTGAGCAATAGTTGATTTATTCAAAATAATAAATTAAAACTCATATTCTTCATAATACCATCATTAGCTTGTTTTCATATATTTATTGCTAACTGAACTTGATTAATTTATGACATCAACATATAAAATAAAATTTTGAAAAAAAAATTAATTAACTCTTAAAATCAATTGAGTTTATCGATTATTTTAGAGAATAAACATCACTTTGAATTTGCCATGATCATAATGTTTTCCTATGCTCGAGCTTTTGTGTGAACATAAATTCATTAAATTTGATGAATATATGAGTTAAAGGCATCTCAAATATTACTACAAAAGTGAGGCTTAAAATGTAGAGAATTATATTGAAAGCGAAAAAAGTGAATAAATTTAATATTATTTTCAAACAAAATGAGGAAAAAGATTCAATTGCTGTCAACTTCACGAAAGGTAAAACTATTGAAATATAGTACAACACAATAGGATTAATCAAATAAATTATCCTGTTCAAATATTTTGTGTGACGGAGAAATGACCAACCAAAGAAATTGCCAAATGAGCCAGATTGTTGCTTGGTAAACTTAACCACAGAATCCATTATAATTATTGATGAGAAGATTGGAACTAAACTTGACTCAAACCGATTGAAATTGAATGAGTAAACATCTTGTATTATTAATAAGACGGATTTGGAAAATAAGGCAACTAGAACAATTTTTGAAAGAGTCACCAATCGTTTGACTAGAGCGCTGTTATGAAAAACATTCAGTCCATTGCTTTCCATAAAATATCCGAAAGCTATTCCATTGATATACGCGATACCCCATACGAAGGGCTTGAAATATACCTGAGCCATATAACTGTTTCGCTTGCTAAAAGTACAAGGTAAATCAAAATAAGAGCAAATCTATAAAACTAACATAAAAGACGCAAAAATGTAATCCTTTTTAGACTCAATTTCTCTCTCATCAAAAGTACTGACAAAACCATCAGAAAAGTAAACGAAAGAATTTATGCACACGAAAGTCAATTGACCAAGTACCGCAATGAACAAGCCAAGTTTCCAGCCCCTGACAAAAACATACAATTATATTCATAATGATTAGGGCATAGAAAAACTCACTTCTTGAAAGCCATAACAAATATCGGAGTAATGAGAGTGAGTTGGATGAGTACAGAATAACTCCATCCCCAGTTTATGCACTAAAATTATCATTAAAAAAATTAAAATTAACAAGATTAAGACAAAATTATTCTCACCAATCTATCCGGTCGTGAAAAGTTTGAAATGAATAACATATTGGAGACAACACTTTCTCTGCAGACCCTCTCAACCAAAGGGTCTTTCATTGAATCGTTTATTAAGTATTTTAAGTAAAAGTTATTGAAAAAAATCAAAACATAATAAAGAGGTGCGATTTGTGTCAGTTTTCTGGTATAAAATCTTGCAATAAGTTTCAAATTGGATTCATTTTTTCTTGATGAAATTCTCTTGATCGATTTGAAAGCATGATTTCCACTAATAAAGAATACATAAAGTAAATTGAACCTTGCACCAAAATAATTAACGTAAAAACCCAAACTTATGACATAATCTGACACCAAACAGTTGTTTATCACAATCGATGGAAATTCACTCAAAAATTGAACCAAATAGTGAAAGGTGATTGATGGCCATTGAATATTTGATTTTGATAGATTAAATAAATCAATTACTTTTCCCTTGCCATTTTTATTATCTTTTTCATTTTTTTCAATTTTCAAACCGAAAATTAATCGCAAATTTTCGAAAATCGACAGATTATTCCACTTTTCATTTAGTACTCCCAGTGATCGCAAGATTGATATCAAGAAGATTAAATTGATCCAGATCACAATAAACACAACAAAAGGTTCTTCAATCAAATCCATTAATGAAAACTTTATTTATGTTTAAGTCAGTTATAAAATAGTATTTTCTAATGTTATAATGTTATGGCAATAAATTAATTGATTAATTATTAATCAATTCATATTATTGGAGTCAATACTAATTATAACTATCGCTCGTTTTTCTCAGAATTGATTTTCAAAGAATCGCAGTTCAATTTGGTGTCAATGTTGAGGATAATACCCTTCCGTTGAAACGGGAAAGTATTTTACTGTTAATAAACATTTAACCTGATATTATAGTATAGTCACATCTCCAAGATGGAATTTCATGACAATTTGTTCTTATATTTCATAACAATATGGGTAAGTCTCATAACAATTGCAACATTACTCGACTGGTCATCACTGTTGGATCAAAAATTGAAAGCCTTTTCAGTGATTAATAATTTTAATATTATTTTCAAATCGAAAACAATTGATTCAAATGATGACGAGAAAAGAGACTTGGACAAATTTTTCAATATTTTCAAAATTTTGGTCGCATTTGGTTCAGTGATAGTACATTTCGACTTACAGTTTGAAGATTTTAAAAATCTCAACAATAACAACAAAATTCATTTAATCAATTATTTACTAACTTTAATTGCTAGAACAATTTTTTACATAACTTATGCTTTAAGTGGAGTTTCATCAGCAAGGTGGTTTTTCCGAGCTTTGAAGAAAACTGTTTCGTGGCCTAAACTGGTTATCAGATTCTATTTTGGACGACTCGGAGTGATTGCACCCCTTTATTACGTTTTAATTATTTTCGTTAACTTTTATTTAAAATACTTAATAAGCGATTCAATGAAAGACCCTTTGGTTGAGAGGGTCTGCAGAGAGAGTGTTGTCTCCAATATGTTATTCATTTCAAACTTTTCAAGACCTCAACGAATGGTAAAATTTTATGGAATGGGTTTAAATTTGATCTATTAATACATTCTATCATTTAAAGTGTATCGTTTGGGGATGGTCCTATTCTGTGCTTGTTCAATTGATTCTGATAACACCTATATTAGTGTTTGCCTTTAAAAGGTATTAAAAACATTTATTTATTCTATTAAGACCAAGGTTATTCTATTTAATGTAGGAACTTCAAAACCGGCCTCATCTCAATTGTGCTTGTTCAAATGATATTTGTATTAATAAATTCCTTCATTTATTTTACTAATGGTTTGAAAAATGAAATGATATTTAAATTGGAGGTCATTTCAATTCCTTCAATTCGTTTCACATCTATTTTGTAGGATTTGTTTTATTTATCAAAATTATTAAAAATGACTTTAATTTGTTTCTATTTAAGGCCAATTGATTGTCATCACATTCGGATTTTTTTCAAGCCATTTGTGCATGGTATTGCTTATTTCAATGGAATCTTATTTGGATATTTATTGGAGACTCAGAGTTCGGGAACAATTTTGATCAATACGTTGGGAAGAAAAATTTACTCGATTTCTATTCTAGCAATTATTTTTATTCCAATCTTTTCAATGATTACTACATATTCTGACTTTTATTCATTAACTTTAAATCGAATCGATTCCAGTCTTTTACCACTATTTGTGTCATTAGTTTTTCTTTACAGCTCTCTATTAATAACAAATTTATCAAGACACAATAGGATTTTTCAAATGATTATCAATTTACCCTGGCTGAATAGTCTGAAATTCAATATACGAACATTTTATCTTCTAAATTCTATTGTTCTTAATTCCTTTTACGACATTTTTGCGAACCTTTTGAAGTGTTTCAGCGGTTCAGTTACTTCAACCATATGTAAATTATCTAGCCAATCTATTATTTTTTTACTCTTTATAGTAGTTTTATACATAGTTTCTACTCTCGTGACTCTTGTCTTTGAAATACCTTTTATTTCTTTGTTTATAATAATCGAAAGAATTATTTTTAAACAAAACGATGGAAAACATAAACTTAAATAATAATAAAAATATTTAATATAATATTAAATTAGTTGAGCAAGCTGATTCAGCTTATTTGTTCAAAATAATTTATCAAGATTAATCTTGAATTACGAGAATTTTGTAAAATTCAATTTTGAATAAATGTTTTATTGACTGAATGTTTGTCTTAATAAATGTTTCGCAGAATTAAAATGAAAACGAATGATTGAAATATGTTTTTTGAATTCCTCGATAAGTTTGGTTTGTTTGGTTGGATCTGATTCTTCATTGCATTTCTCTAACAAATAATTAAGTCCTGAAAACACTTTCCCTTCGTTTGAATTGTGATAATCGGGAGAATACAAGACGTGTTTCCAGTATTTCCTGAAGGGAAGACCCCTTTCATTGATGAATGTCTGCTCCAAACGCATCAGAATATCGTTGACTTTCCTTACTTTTAAATCACTAAAAAAAGATTAATCATGGTTAGTCTATTATTTTAATTGATTTAATATTAAATAATACTCTTGCTCGTTGAGATGCTTAATGATATTTCTAAAATAATCAAGGTCATTAAGGAATTGCAAAAAATCAGAATAAAGATCATCTGAAATAATAAACCAAATTATTTTGAATTAAAAAATCGAGTGACTCATCATTACTACAATACAGACCTAATTCAATGTTAAACTTATTTAAGATCTGTTTGTAAGTCGTTTTCAAATTATTCAGTCCATAGAATAGATAAGAGAAATAATATTCGAGTGATTCACTCATTGGTAGGAGAGTTGTGTCCGATAATAATCGCAAGATTTCGACCCAAATGTGAAGTAAACTTTTCCGTAACTATTAATAAAATAATTATTACCTTTTGATGAGTGCATTAAATGACTCATACTATAACTCACCTCAAAGTTATCATCCATTGAATTGAAAAGTTGATCAATTGATGGGTTGCACAGAATTTGTTCCTCTTTATCGCAATCATAATATATCTGAACGACAGGAATGCCTGCCGTCTGAAAGAAAGGAGATTTCATAAAATTCATACCAATTTGTGGATCTTGGAAAAATTTAGACTCCCGATGATTTTTATAGGCCTTATAAATAGTATTCAATTTGTGTTTTTCTGACTCTTTTTTGTTTGGATTCTTCACATCATTTGTGGCGGAAATTATCGTCTTATAGAGTATGGGAACAGAGTCTGACATAAAAGTGTAGTTCCCTTTGACTTCAATGTCGACATTCAAGTAAGCGATGGCTTCTCTCTCCAAAAGATTTTGGTTTTCTTTTAACTAAACAAACATTTGTTATAAATATGAAATTAATTGGAAGGACAGACCCATTGAGTAGAAGCGATAGAACCGAATTGTAAGGCATCCCAACTGCAAAAGACAATAGATCTTCGGGGACACCACTTTTTCATTTGCATTGTATTTGAGATCGCTTGGGATAAAAGCAGTAAAGCAGCCGTTCCTCTGACAGGATCACCACCATTGCCAACGATGACATACCTGTCCGGTTCAGTACATCCTTCTATAACTCCAATCACATTATGAATGACTTTCTGTTTGAGAATTGTATTGACTTCTAATATGAGATAACTGTTGTCTTCATATCCGGGTCCGACTCCATACGAGATGTTGAGTCTTCCCTTCCATTCAGAGGGTGTCACCGATTGACTCTTCATTCCTATCAGCAAATGCTCGGCTTCACCGTAACTGATGGAAAGGACAGGTATTTTTGGAATATTCAACCCAACATTTAGAGTAGAATAGATTGCTTGATCTTGTTCATTATCTGCTAGTTGAAGAACACTACCACCTCGCACATATTCTGAATTGATACCAAGATCTTCTGTTTCCCAATTTAGATAATCATAGGGATCGGTGTATAGTAGTACAGCAATAGCACCCCTTTCCTCTGCCAGTTTAACGATATTAGCTGGATCAATTGAAGAATGTCTCGCTATAACTATATGTCCCATCACTGAAATGTTTATTTTAGATAAACGCTTAAAATCTTCAACTCTTCCATATTTGACATAAACTGGAACTCCTTTTAATGGTCGTTCCGTTGATGGAGAGTACGTCATATAATTCAATATTTTTTCGGATTTATCTTTACTCGAGTTGTATAATACCCGTCCGTTTTCGTTAAAACGAATCACCTTTTAATTGAATAATCATTAAAAATATGCATTCAAACAATTTTTTGGAATTTTCACCGAATTTTGTTTGTCTTCTGCCAGTAATGAGAGGAAAACCGTATAATTTGCGAAACTTGTGGTCAATCCCTGTTCTAACCACTGTTTATATACAAACAGTTGGTTTTGGTCCACCCCTTCGTCCACCCCTTTCTCCATTCTTTTGAAGTTTTTGAATATTTTTCTGTGGAATCAATAGAAATATAATTTTAATTTAAATTAATATTAGAAAATAAATACTCCAATAACTCCTCGACTCTATTGGATTGAATGTAAGCAAACAAAGTTTTCCGGATTTCTGCCTCTGAAATAGGGTCCGGACTCTTTAGTTTCTCGATCATTGTTTCTCTTAATATACAATATGTGAGACTAATTCCGAGTGTCAGCCCTATTGTGAGGGCTGACCAACTGTATAGAAAACAATATTTATCTGTCGATTGTTTGAAAGTCATAATCAATTTATTATTTTTGTAAGTGTTTTGAAAATTTCATCGCAATTGAGACTAAAATTGTTAATAGAAATAATCAATACGGTTGTCCTTGCTCATTAATTTGATTTATTTGAACTGCTGTCAAATGCAAATAATTGATTGTTTTTAATGATATGTTTTTTGGTAGAAATCTATTATTTGAAGTTTTGATTATCATTTGATTTCTTCGTTCAGTATTAAAATGTACGACCAATTGATATGTATGGAAATATTTATCAAGTTAAACTAAAAACTATAAAAAATAACAGATTATTAACCTTTTGTTTCGGTATTCTATCTTTTAATCAGTTTTCAAAACGAGTTCATAATATGTTTGAAAGTATTATAATTATGATTATCTGATGAACTAGATCAAATCACAGCTGGTTTATTAACCAGGAGATTAATGTTCTGAATTTGGGTTTGAATGTTCTGAAAAGTTTCACCTTTCAATATGAAAACAACTGAGACGTGTCATGCAGTAAAAATCGAAAAACAGAGCTGGCTATATCAAAATGGCTAACTTGATCAATGTCCTTATTTTGTTGCTTGTTAATTTAATCGAATTGCGTATCGCACATCCTGTGCCTGTTCCAGGTAAACCACAAACAAATTCCAAATAAATTAATAAATAGTAATTTATCCTTGAACAGATAAACAGGAGCCACGTTCACCTTTCCTGACGAACGTTGAACTGAGTGCCTTGCTCACATGCGTACCAGGATCAAAATTCAAAACTATATCGAGTTTCTTGAACTTCAACACTGAGGCCACTTGTGATGACGTGTCGCTCCTAAATAGCGATACCTCTGCAAACGGGACAATCAATTTCGAAAGGGTTCAGATCCCGTTCAGTGCGCTCTCGCCATACAGTAGTCGACAGATCAGAAACGGTATAAACTCCGGACTATTCACTCAATTTTGATATGAATTCCCAAATCTAAGGTTTCTTTCCCGACAAGAAAAAGGATAATAAGAAAGACAACACTTATTCTCCTACAGACCCGCCTCAAGGGCTCAGAGGTAAAGGTTCTGAACACTTTTACCTAGTAAATAATCAACGACGTGCCCTTGCCAGATCAGAATTAACAGAAAATTGATAGTTTCTTGTTTATTTTTCAAATTTAACATGTTATTAAATTGAATGATGCTCAACTTGTTCATTTCTTTTTCAGACCAAGAGGTAAACGGGACTATAAACTATGGTCGTTGTGCTGGTGATAACATGTTGAGCGAGCATGTGGCCCTGGGTGATGCCGGCTCTTGCTCACTTGAAAGAAAAGTGGATCGACTCAGTACTATATTCTCTGTGATCAGAATCCGAGGCAAATGCCAATCGTTTTGTACGGGACTGACGACAATCAGACTCAGTCCTAATATCAGTCGTATTTAAATAATATTTACCTAATTTTGAAACTTGTTCGTTTATAATTATCAAAAATAAAATTTCATTGGATATACTGATTGAATTGACCTTTCATATTTTGTTATCAATGAGTGTCAATCAGTTTTACTGTTATCATATTTTTCTCACGTTTTCTCTTTTATAACTTTAAGTTATCAATCAATTTGTTCTTTTTGTTTGAATTTTATAATCGATCTAGTTGATTTTTGTCAATTTTCAAATAATATCCAGGTTAAAAGCATAATTAATTTAGATTAATCAGCCAATTAATAGAAAATTTAAATGCCAATTAAAACAAAGATTTTTAAGATAGGTATGTTCATGTTCATAATTTATTATTTAGTTTAAAATCTGAAAATCAAATGGTTTTTCTCAGTTTCGCTTATATTCAACTTTGTTGGTCACACTTTTATATTAATTTTTGGTAAAAAATTGATTTTATATAAAACACAATTAAAACTGAGTTCAACTCAAAGCCACGCTTTTTCTGAATGAGTGCCCAAACAAACCAATCGTTCCTTCGATTCTGATTCTGTACTCATTGGTCGGTGTCTCTAATGATGTGCTTCAGTGCATCAAAATTAAGCACAACATCGATATGAGACTCATTTGGATCTTTCAAACTATTTTTGGTATAATTCTTGTGTTTATTTTCATAACATGTGAGACATTACTCAAGTTATTAAACAATTTATAAATTTTTCTCTCAAAACACTTTAATTTATTCATTGATTTCTGCAATAGTGTGTATCACTGTATATCTGACCCAAAGCGAGGGCCAGACCGACAACTACTGTCACTCACATCTCCATCGCTTTACTTATTATTTTCCAATAACTCTGACAATAGTTGTATTGATTTGTGTCTGTATTTTGTTATGTATTCGTTATAATAATAAATAAAATTTTGACATTTTTTATAAACTAGTTCTCAGAGCACACCATAAATGGGTATCAACTGATGGAACACTTTTGAAAATCCATAGAAAAACTTATAAAATTGATAAACAGTTTATTCTGTGAAGTGGGATGTGCAAGATTTACTCAAGTTGAATAAATCTTTCACTTTTATTACACTAACTGAAAATTATCATATTTTGTATATTACATTTTTAAAAACTTTTCTTTCATCTTGCTTATATTCAAGTAATTTTCATGTAAATTTAAAATGAAATATTGAATTAAATCACCTTGCACACCCAACTTCCCTAATGAGTAGACTCTGTGTTAAGGAAAGGGATTTTAAGTCAACATTTGAGAAGACATTCAAAGAATTTTGGTTTGAATATAAGTGAATCGTTTGAAGTTTGAAAATGTCAGACAGGTATTTTTTTCACATTAATTTTTATTTATCAATCATAAATTATCATTATTTCTACTAATTTTATCAATAATTTTGCTTTGAATTTGAAAACTTGAAGGATGAAAGGCTATCAGGTATTTATAGAATACATGAATTGAAAGTATTATTCATTTATTTGTTTAAATAATTGAAAAGTATTTGAATGAAGAGGAAAGATATAAAGTAGAGGAGAAGGAGCGTAAAAAGGCTCAGGTAAGAAAACAATTGGAAGAAGACTTAAGAAGAAGAAAAGGCAATAAAGGGACCAAGGGATTCATGACTCCTGAACGCAAAAAGAAGTTGAGGGTAACTTTTTTAGGACACCTTTTTATGGATGAAATTTTGGCTCAATATTTGTGTGTTTTGTATTTCAAAGCAATTATTGTTAGAAAAGACAAAAATACAGCTCAATATTGTACACCAGTGGGAAGAAGAGGAACGAAGAAAAATCATCGCTCAGAGAATCGGTGAAAGACGACAATTGGACGGTGCGGATAAGGGTTTGTCTCAAATAGATTTAGTGAACAATGAGCAATGAGCATTGAGCATTGAGCATGCTACTTTGAATTTTAGATGATCTCAAAGAGATTTGCAGAGAATACCAGAAAAGAATCGCCAAATTAGAAGACATTAAATACGATCTCGAATATGAAGTCCGACAAAAAGATTTTGTGGTAAAACCAAAGTTTCCTTTTATTACTTTTAATTGTTTTATTTTGAACTATCAACTATTAGGTCAATGAATTATCAATTGAAGTTAACAATTTGAAGGGCAAATTGTGAGTTACTACTATCTACTATTTAATTTGTTAATTAATTTTTAATCATGGTAAATCAAATAAAGTGTCAAGCCATTCTTGAAGAAAGTCAACAAATATGATCCGGAGTGAGTTTTTTTGTCATATATATAGTCCTTTATTTAGACTTCACATCAATTATTGAACTTTTGTTTTAACAGAAAAGCGATGGAAAAGATGGCAAAAGTGGCCGCAAAGACAGACATCAATTACCGGAACAAATTGAAAAGAGTTCAATCTATCAAATATTCTATTGGTGACGACGAGAAACAGGTTCATTTTATTTTCAATCAAATTCACCTTCAATATTTATTTTAATTATTGATTAAGGCTCGACCTGAATGGGCTCTCAAAAAGGAGCAAGGCAAAATAGACTCAGAAGTCTTTGTTGAAGACTGAGATGAGCATGGTCATAATTAATTCAAACGAATTTTGAAAAGTTATTTGTTCCAAGTTATCAATGTATTGATGTTTTGTTAATTGAGTTAAATGTTCTTGTTAATTATTTAAATGTCAAATAAAATCAATGAATAGTTTGGAATTTGTCTGAAAATTGTTCCAGTTATGTTATATTGGGAATTTCTATATTGCGAAAATACCCTGGTTAATTCCCCTGAAGTTATTTTCCCTCAATATCTATGGGAATTTGAGTCGACCTCTTGAGAGAGAACCGGTTCTTCACAAATAACCAGCAGTAGTGCTGACACTCTTATTATGGGAATTCTAATGATTGGTTTCCCACCCCTTCCCTAATGCCATCCCTAATGGGAAACTTTGAGTACGTGTTGAGCGCCTCTCATATATCGTGTTATCAATCATTTGAGAGGTTTAGGCCTCGAAGTCAATAGAAGTCTAAACGAAATGAGTTTTTGGGGGAGTTTTTAGACAATAATAGTAACAAACATTTCGGTCAATAATTTTGCTTTGACTCCACTTTAGAGTCAAAGTCTGAACGAAATGTTTATAAATATTTTTAATTCAATTCAATTAATAATCAAATCTATTATTTCACTGATTTTGTAGTCGTTTTCAATGTATTTATAATTTATAAATAAAAATGAGTGAAGTTTTGTCTAACGATGAGTTTGAAGACTTGAGAGAAGAAAATATAAGACTTTTAAATCAATTGGTTTTTGAGAGAAATTTAAATAATATTTTGGAAAATATTAGAAACAATTCATTGGTTTTAACCCAAAACTGCAAATGTATTGAAAATATTAATACAATTAAAGTTATTAAACAATTCAATAAGATTTACATCGATTTGAAGGCCAAACAAAATCTAATGAAACTCAATGAAAGTCAACTAAAAATAAGTCTTAAAAAAAGTCAAACAAATAATCGTAAATCTGGTAAAAGTAGCGATAGTTTCAATCTTTGCCTCAAATCCGATGACATTATATCTGTTAAACAAAATTCAGGTATTTTTTCGTTCATTCGATTGTATTTTGAATTAATTTTTGTTTCATTTATTTTCAGTCAAACGAAAGAATGTTAAGAGTCTTGAGTCAAAACACTTGGAAATAGTGGACATCAAAGAGTGTCCTAAACCGGGAACTAATAAATCAAAAGCCAATAATAAATCAAATTTTAGTTTAATTACAGAAATACTGAACATTAATAACAAGAACAACGAAAATGGGGACAACTCTTCAAACATCTCATCATTCAGTTCTTCGGATGTCTTTGAAAATAGTAATTCAAATGCAATTGAAATCATTGAATGCGAACCCAGTTTTGAGTCGATTTTGTCAGAAGACAAGAGTATGGACTATACGTCCGACGATATGCCTGTCCTCTCGACTGGCAGTAACTTCGATAGCGGACCCTTCGAGTGCAGAGTCTGTCAAATGGTTTTCGAGCAGAAGACACGCCTTCAGAACCATTTAGTAAAAGCGCATAAAATCCCGGGTTTTGAATGCGATTTATGTGATTACAAGACTGTCTCCAAATACCACTTAAACCGTCATAAGGCCTGCCATTCATCTGAGAAGCCATTCAAATGTACTATCGATGGATGCGATAAATGGTTCAAAACTAAAGACTATTTGTATGAACACAAGAAACTGATTCATACGATTGAGAAGAGGTTTAAATGCGATTTATGTGACTATAAGACCAATTGTAAGACTAATTTGACGCACCATTTGAGCCGACATTCTTCGGACAGGCCTTACAAGTGTCCGATCCGTGGCTGCAATAAGACGTTTAAAAGTAAGAAGTCACTGAAGACACACAAAAGCCCTTCCCATTCGAGTTTCCAAACAATACAGTTATATGAATGCAATTCATGTGATTTCATAACAAACTCGAAGCCGAAGCTCAGTATCCATCAGAACATTCATTCGGAGGACAAACAGTTTGAGTGTCAGTTATGTCACGAGTGGTTCAACTCTGAACACGTTCTGGACGTCCATAGACTCCAAACTCATCCGAATAAACATTTTTTCTGTGATTTTCCCGATTGTGGCAAAAGTTTTTCGAGTAATCAGTATTTGAAAGTTCATAAAAACAATACTCATTTCAATGATAATAAGTAGTCCTCTATTTAAGAGTCTCTTATAATAGTTCTCTCCCTTCCCCTCCCCTTCCCTTTACTATTGTTAAAAATATGCAAATTATTACAAATCTATTGAACTTATTAACTTATTAACTTCAAAATCATTTTTTTGAGAATATGTTTACAACTTTTACTCATTTTTATGAAATTTATAACTTATTATAGAAATTGTATTTAGATTTTAGTTTATTAAATATTTTGACTGAATTTTGAAAAATAAAAATTCTTTATAAGTAATTATTTCTAAAAGTAATCAAGATAATTAACCGAAATGTTCTTGGCTAATGATAAGCTCGGTTACCATCTCTGCTAATGTACGGTATGTCCTCAATAAGGAACACCATTTCAATAAGCAAGGTAAATTAAAGTGTGAAAAATCAAGTTTAAATGAATTTGTTTACATAATTGATGGAAAATATTTGTCGTTGTTATGGAAACAGCGGTTAAAACATGAGTTTATTGTTTACGTCTACTTATGTTCTGTTTATTTAATTTTTAATTTAATTTAATTTAAATTAATATTTAATTTATTTAATGAAATGATTGAATCTATTCCTCCGATTCCTATCGAACAGACTTTTGATGATTTAAAGGATGAAAACAATAGACTTATCAATGATTTGTGTTTCGACAGAAATCTAATCGAAATCTTAGAAAATATTAAAAATTATTCATTAGTTTTGATAAATAATTGTAAATGTCTTTCAAATGAAGATATTTCTCAAAAGATAAGACAATTGTACGTCGAATACGAAGAGGTTAGGTCTCGAAGAGGTCACAATCCCAACGATGTCTCAGTAAAGAGCGAAGAGACTGACGGAGGCCTCCCTTTTGAGGAACAGCCAAATGAGAGCCAAATCAATGGTTATATTCCTCGATATCTCAATCTTTATCTTATTTTTGATGATATTTTCAGATGAAGTCAAAGAAGAAGTTATGAGTAATGAAGACATGACTCCAACTGATGTCCAAACAGAAGATAATACAAATTGTCAATTGATTACTGAAATATTTCAGACAAATAGTAATCTATTCGTAAATTTTTGCCAATTTTTGTTATAATCCATTGATTTGTTCCCAATTTTAGAAGAAGTAAAACAAGAAATTCTCGACGAAATGATAGTCAACTTTCCCTACGGTTCTGACCACAAGTCAGACCAAAAACAAAATTCAAAACGAATGGTCAAAACAACGATTCAATTGAGTGATGAACTCAACGAAAGTCAAAAATCTGTCACCACTTTAAGTATTTATTTGAGAATTGATTGGTTTCTAAGAGTTTCTAATGTTTTCTCTTATTTTAGACGAAGTTATTGCAGAAAATAGTCGACAATCGGCTGAAGACATAAATCAATCAAAGATTGGCTCAAACTCTAAGTCAAACAAAAATAAATTTAAGTCAAAAGAGTCCAACAATTCTGAAAATCTCAACAAATCTGAAGACAAACCCAATGACAGAGCAGTCAATGAAAGTAATGAAACAATTTTTTTGATTAAAACTGGAATTTACTTCAATTGTTACACATTTAGGATCTGAAGCGACACAATTATCTGAGGGGAAGGACAGGCCTTCAGATCATTATTGCGTTATTTGTTCGGAATATTTTGATTCAGAATTAGATTTTGAAATCCATTCAAATCAAGAGCACAAAGACATCGAATCATTCGTATGTCACGAATGCAAACAAATCTTCAACACTCGGGAACTATTGACCAGACATTTGCGAGCATTACATGAGTCCAGAGTTGAAAACCAAATCAAATGCAATTATTGTGAGACGAGCTTTCATTCTGAACGCCTTCTCGATAAACATATGTACCAAAAACACAAAGCAATGGTTAAGAAAGGGCTGTCCTCTCCTATGACTTCCACTCAAGAGGTGATTCACTCTCAGAACCGCATTTATTCCTTCACTTTCCGATGCGATGTCTGTGATTATGAGACTTCAAGAGAAAAGAAATGGATTCGACACAAGAGAACACATTCTTCAGAAGAGAGTATTCCTGTGTCTACTCCTGTCTCAACTCCTTTGGCCACCACTGCTCTCGATTTTAAATCAAACCCTAAACCCAATGAAGGAATCGAAGGCCTGAGTGTTTCCATTGATTTGGTGAGTAATTTGGAATCAGATGTGAGCTCAGCCTCAGAACATGCGATCACTTTTAAACCAAACGAACATTTGATTCCAATGTTACCGAAGAGAGGAGTCAAACGTTTGCCCATCGATTTGGACACCATTTCAATAAGTTCTGACATTTCGGAGATAATTGTCTCAAACGAGAAGAAGAAGACATTAGACTTCGTGTGCTCTGTATGTAAGCAAAAGTGTGAGTCATTTATTTATTTGAAAACGCACTGCATTTTTGCTCACAACAAACGGATCCCTGAGTTTCGTTGCGAAGTCTGCGACAGAAGTTTCGATTTGAATAAACGTTTAGTAAAACATTTGAAACGTAAACATAATTTAAGTCAATTCTCTTCACAACAAAACGATCGATCGATTCAATCGATTCAAAACAATTCAGACCTCAAAAAGAAGAAGAAGAAGAATAAGAGATTCAAATCGGATCCCATCAACAAAAGTACAAATGAAAGCACTGCCAATACAGTCACTCAATCCAAGAGTAGTACAAACAAAAGCGATGGTTCCTTCAAAAGACCAAAGGATGTAAAGACTCGGATCCGATGCGAACTCTTCGGATGCGATAAACTGTTTGAATCGGAATCCGTCCGAAGACAACACTATTTGATGGATCACTATATCTGTGATCACCTGAATTGCGACGAAGAGTTCACGACAGCCGACGCTCTGCAGAAACACCGACAGAAACACTCGAAACGAGTCGTCTGTTCCTTCAAAAAGTGTAAAAAGAGTTTCGAAGACTATATACAACTCAAGAGTCATATCTTTTTTAGCCATTCGTAGCACTTCTTGGATATGATTTTATTAAATATTTTCTACTTTTAAAAACTTTAACTGATTTTTGATATTTAACTTAAATTTATTAATAATTTAGAATCGATTTTATGGGTATTTATTTCCTTATTTAAGTCATAATTAAATTGAATTATAAGTAAATTTGTATTAAATTTAATAAAAAATATTTATATTTATCGGTTATATTGAAAGTTATAGACAAACCAAGAAGTGATTGTAAATCACCTAATATTTCAAAAGACCGGTCAATGACTCAAAATTTGTTTACTGTTGTCATAGGAACTGATGTTTACAAATGTTTACACGAATTCAATGTTTTGACACAAAATTTAATTAAAATTACATTTATTTGGATTCAAATAAGTTATACAATTAAGTGTAATAATTAAAAATCACCTTGATACTTTGATACTTTGATACTTTTCCACAATGGCTCAAATCTTAATCGATGAACAATTGGAAGACTTGAGAGAAGAAAACAAAAGGCTTTCAAATGAATTGAATTTTGAACGAAATTTAGTAAATATTTTGGAAAATATTAGAAATAATTCATTGATTTTAACGCAAAACTGCAAATGTATTGAAAACAGAAATACATTGAATGTTATCAAACAATTCAATAGTATTTACACCGATTTGAAAGCAAAACAAAATCTATTAAAACTAAAATCAAATCAAAACAACAATTTATTTATTGAAAGTAAATCTAGTGATCAAAGAGACTATAATTTTGGTCTCAAATTATCAAAATCTAATACAAACACTGGTTTTGATGGCATTCAACCAAAATCAGGTATTTTTCCATTAATTCACGTTTTTTGAAGTTTTTATTGAATTTTGTTTTGAATTTATTTTTCAGTTAAAGAAACGAAACCAAAGATAAGACAATTGTCTGATCAGAAGATCATTAAAACTAAAGATTGTATTCCAATCAAACCAAAAGTGATTGACTCCAAGACTGACAGTAATTCAAGTTTTGGTTTAATTACTCAAATTCTTGACTTAAAGGACAAAAGTGTTGCAAATTTCAGTCAATTATCAAACGTCTTGTCAGTGACTAAACTGCAAGACATTCGAAATTCATCTGATTTTCATTGCAATCAATGCGAAGACTGTTTCGTATCTGAAGTCGATTTGGGAATACATATGAATCGGTTCCACAAACAGAAGCCTTCATTCGTTTGTCGCATTTGTTTACACATTTTCTTATCTTCGGATCTATTGAAACAACATTTGTCTGAAAGTCATTCTTCGAGTCCTTCTGTTAAGTCATCGAATGTGAAGTCAATCCCTAAGAAGAGACAAAAGAAGAAGATATTGAATGTATTGAATGTTAGGACAATCAGTAAAAGATTGGATCAAAACTCTTGCATTCGATGTCGTCAACAGTTTATTAATAGACAACAGCTTTTGAGCCATAATTCAAGTGTTCATAACATACCGGTTCTCGAATGTGATTTATGTGACTATAAGACCGAAAGGAGACAGACTCTCATCCGACACAAAGAGGCGATGCACTCAACCGACAGACCCTATAAGTGTCCGGTCGTCGGATGTGACAAATGGTTCAAAACTAAACACAATATTTCTGCCCATAAAAAGAAAATGCATTTATAGCTCAGTATTACTCCAAAAATATCTGTTTTTGGATGACTTTTGAGGATTTTTTCAAATATTTTGATTATCATAGAAATCGATTGCAAAACAAACTCTAATCTAATGTATAATTGAGTCAATTATTCATAAATTATTATTTTCTCTGATTATTGTATTCTTTGTTAACTATTTTACTGAAAATTTTAAGTATTTTTGAAAGAATTTTAGAATAAATTATTTTAATTTCAATTATTCCGATAAAATACCTTTTTGTCTGAAGACTACCTCAGGTCTAATGTTTTTCAAATCTTGTGATTGAATAGAATTTTGTGAAAATTTACGTCAATTCACAACACATTAGAAGAGAAGGAAAACTATTTTGAAATCAATGGGAAAACGACTGATGTTTTCGTGAATTAGATAAAGATTTGAATCAATTCTCTTAAATAAAGTGAACTTTCAGTTCAGTTGTATTAAACATTTCAAGGATTTAGTCATGAATTCAAAGTTTTTTATATCTCTCTTATTGTTTGTTACATTAATTGAGTCAAAGAGAGGTATTTATCAAATCGTTTGTTGAAAATACAGTTTATTCTGATCTTTATTTGGTATATCAGAGCCGAGGTTTGCCCCCTATATAGACGTGACTCGAGAGGAAGAGTTCAATTTAGTAGAACTAAAACAGTTATATAAAGTGAATGCCGTGTCTCTGGCCTTCTCTTTGGGCGGCATAAAGGGTGAGTGTGAGCCAACATGGGCCGGACAGTTACCTATCGAGAGACAGACTATCATCGATGAGATCAAAGCCTACAGAGCTCTCGGCGGAGATGTCATTGTGTCTACCGGTGGCGCCGCCGGCCCTTATCTGGAGAATAGCTGTCATTCGGTTCAAGAGTTGGCGAATGCCTATCGAAAAGTTCTTTCGATTACCGAATCCACTCATTTAGACATTGATATCGAGGCTACCGTTCCCTCAGATTTGATGAACGAAGCATTGGTTACTCTACAGAAGGAAAATCCAGATCTGACCGTCAGTTTCACTCTCGGCGTTATGGGAGATGACTACGGAATAAATGTTCAGCTTGGTTAGTTTACATTTTTCAATTGAGACAAATTGTTATTCGGTTTCCTCAAAGGTTTGGATAACATAAGAAACGCCATAAAACATGGGGTAGAAGTGGATATCGTAAACCCAATGGCAATGGAGTTCAGCACTCGGTTGGCCTCGTGGGGGGACGCAGTGATTGGCGCCGCTGAGGCCACACTCAAACAGATGCGAACCGTTTGGCCACAAAAGAGTGACAAAGAATTGTATTCTATGTTAGGCGTCACTCCTATGATAGGAAAGAATATGAACGGAAAGGTATTCGAACCAAAACACGCCAAACAATTGGTTGACTGGGCAAAGACCAATGGGGTCGGACACTTAGCCTTCTGGTCCATCGGAAGGGATAAGGGATGTCCCGATAGATGGGTGGGACCCGACTGTTCCAGTATTCAACAAAATGACTTTGAATTTACAAAAATATTTGCAAATTTCGAAGATCCCAATTACCACCCGTCCACACACCTCTTCACTCATCCGACTACACTTCCCACTGCTAAACATATTACAGAAGAGCCCACAACTCAACACTCTTCACACCCGACCACTACCACACACGTGACTCAACCTCCGATCGGAACTACTCGTAAAACAACACAAATTATAGGTCAGAAGGACTGCAAGATTGCGGGAATGACTTACCCTCACGAGACTGACTGCAATCAGTATTACGTTTGCGTAAACGGAGAGCCACTGATTGAGATGTGTGGAACCGGAACCGTTTGGGACAACACTAAACATCTCTGCAATTACCCGAAAGACGCCAATAGACCCGAATGTATATAGTCTTTGAGTCAAATAATAATATATTAAAATTATTTCAAATTTTGTTCATTTGATTCAACAGTTTTTGATTTTCATCGAAATTGAAAATATATTTTAATCATTAAAAACATTTAATGTATATAACAATCGTTGCGTTAAAATTGATTTCGATATAAATGAAAACTTCACACAAAAATGATTATCTTTTTTTGAAAATATATTCGAAACTAATTGTATTTATTAGTCTTTTATCGATTCGTTTGAACAATAGTCTGTCTGTGGAACAGATCTAAAGTAAGTGATGCCAAGAATGCGGGATATGAGTCGTGTTCTGTCAAATAGATATTCACTGAATCACTCAAACGTCGGGAGTATTCGTTTTCTAACAGTTTTATCGTATTGTTTGCCTCCAATTCAAACAGAAGAAAGTCTTCGGGAGTATCGGAGTATATGTTTGACAGTCTGTAAGTGTTTTGTTGTTTCAATAAATCGATGCGAAAACCAGTCAAACGCCAACAGACTTCCCGGAACTCCTTCGATGTCTTCTTGAAGGCGTCGATTATGTTTTGCTGTCGTTTCTGAGCAGAAGTCAACTGTTTCTGAAGTTTTTCCAATTCCTGTCGGCTTTTGATGCCTTCATCGAGTTGTCGGGTGACGTCTGCATCGCATCCGCTCTCCAGGAGCTGTAGTTTAGCGCTGAGTCTCTCATTTTCTTCAGTTATTCGCTTGAATTCAACTCTTTGTCGCTCGTATTCACCCGAAACCGGATTTTTAGTGAAGTGTATGACTCGATAGCCATCGTTCTGATTGGTCCGACTCTGTGATGAGGTCTGAATGTTTTCGTACTGTGCGTTGAGTTCCTGATATCGGCGCAACTCATCCTTCAATTGATTGATTTGTTTCTTGAATTCGTCGACTTTGTGTTCAGTCCTCAACTGTTTTGTTTCGGTTTCCAACTGATCGATAAGACTTCGGTATTCCTCGAGAAGTGACTCCAGTTCTGTAAGCCTTTCGTTATTGACTTTATTCCAGTCGAGAGTCACGTCCTGTTCGTAAGAAGATATCAATCGCTTATAACTGTCCCTCTCTTTGATGAACAGAAGACACTTTCGGTTCAATTTCTTAATCAATTCGTTTTGTTCTTCGACTTTACGTTTGTTTGCGTTGAAGTCTGTCTCGAAACGGGTCTTCTCTGTCTGTAAGTCATTGACCTTTGCCCTCAATTTACCCAAATCTGATCTAAGGGTCAACTCTTTGGTCTGGAGTTCGCTAAGATGTGCGCTGACCCGTGCGGGCGAATCACTGGCCAAAGCCGTCTCCCATTCCTGTAATCTTTTCCTGAGTTCAGTTGACTCCAAGTCGGAGACAAACGACTGTCTCATCTTTTCGTTGGCGGCCCTCAATTGCGACTCCAATCCAATGATCTTCTCTTCGAGGATCAGATTCTTCGAGTGAACGTCACTTAAGATATCATTAGAGAGTCGGAGCTCTCGATTTTGTTCCCTCAGATCTTTCAGTTCTTTTAGTTCGTTCTCCAGAATAGAAGACAATTTGATGCCATCTTTGTATGACTGGAGCTCTTCTGACAATAGTCTTACGTCAGCCTTGACTGCAGTCAACTCAGATTCCAAGTCTTCCTTCTCTTTGGTCTCCATTTCCAGGCCTTGAATATGACTTTCGAGGACTTGTCGTTCACTTTGATATCGACTCAATTGTGAACTCAATGTCTGGATCTGATGTTCGAGTGATAACACTTCTGATTGATGGCGGGCTTTGACGGAATCAGTGGCCGATTGAGTGTCACTCAATTCACTTCTTATGTCAGCGAAGGTGCGGTTCATCTCATTTATGCGCTTTTCATACCTTTCGTACTCTTTGTTGAACTCTTCTCTCGCGTTATTCAACTGAAGAGACAAATCATCGCATTTTCGTTCCGTTTGTTTCATTTGATTTTCGACTTCTGAACACTTATTCCGTTCCCTTTCGACTTCTTTCGATAGATTTTCGATTTTAAGCTCATATTCGACACATTTTTGGGATGACTTGCGCTTTGATTCTTCTAAAAGTCCTTCCAATCGACTGACGTTTGTCTTGAGTGCCACCAATTCTGCCTCTTTTTGAATGGCATTCCAGTCTATAGTCGAGGGACTCTTTACCGGACTCTCGACCGACGCCTTAGAGCTGATCGAAGCGTTCAGATTAGTGCCGGCGCTCGCGTTCGGCGAACTCTGCGTCGAGTTTCTCGTTTCGGAGTCAAAGTCAAGTCGAGTGACCACTTGACCGGAGCCGACGTTTGTTTCAATTCCCGGCAATTTGAAAGCCGTTCTCAGAGTTGGCCTAACCGTCGATGAAAGGTATGGATGCGGTCCTAAACGGACAGCCGTTCGGATTGCGGTTGAAGTGGAGGTCATGTAACGGTTGGTTGGCTTAACACAAGTGGAACTCATTTTCATGTTTAATGATTTTAACGCCGATTCGGCGAACACTCCGGAAGTGGACGTCGACCGGCTTCGGGGGTCAATCATTGTTGACCGGAATACCGACTTCGGGAGAGGGAGTCGCGAACGGAAACCACGATTTGATTCCATATTTTCCTCAAATGATTTCGAGGTATGTTTTGATTGAAAGTTGTCTTAAGACTCAAGACTTAGACCAAAGACAATGTCTTCAGTCGTAAAGACGTTTGATTTGAAAAATAGATTCATTCGTATAAAGTGTTATATAAATAAAGTGAGTTTGCTTTTAACCTTCCACATTTTAATTAAATTTATTCAATTTTAAAAGTTTAAAATTTAATTTAATCATGATTATTTTAGGCTATTAATGCTTAATCTTCATTGAATTGATTTTATAGATTAATTATCATTATATTCATCTAAAATGTGAAAATGGGGTCAATTATTGGCGACTTTGTTATTGCATTGAATGTAATGTTAGGTAACGTTATATTTAAATGGCTCTCAGATTGTGCGCAAAGTGTGACCATAAGTGATGTTTGGAAGAGCGCACACTCTTTAGCGCCAATACAAATGACATGACATCACTTCCGAGTGCTGTGATTGGCTGTCAATTGGTTTATACCCACTATTTATTAGTTGTGTTTCTCTCTCACAATAATCATACGAATGAGTCATCACTTGTGTATACCATCTCTCAGTGATTGTGAGTCTATTCATTGAAAACACTATTGAATCATATTTTTCACTCAATTGCATGACTTATAGACTATTATTCAATAGATTTATATTATATTTTCATTTAAAATATTTATATAAACGAATGGTTTTTAAGTGATTTTAAAAGTGAATAAACATTAAACAAAATCAACAAAAATGGATACCTTTTACGAAGAGAATCAGGAGAACAACATTCGGTTACTTAAGAATAAAATGACCCTCGATTTCAACTCACCGACCAGTCATAGCAAGAAGGCCAAGCTTATGAAGACCTGCATCCTTGAATCACCAGGTAACATTAACAATTATTTGTGCCACGATTATCTCGCTATCAATATTTGATTAACAGTCGAAAGTAATATATAGTATGGCTTTTAGTTGAGTTTCAGCATCCCTTCAATTGACACAATAAATGATTTATTGAAACAATTTTTATACAAATTTTCTTTTTAAACAATTATAGGAAAGTTTTTTATCCTTGTAATGAAAAATAATTTATCGTTTATCCTGTTTAGTCGTTTATCTTTTAATTTAGATATAGTTATTCAAAGATAAGCTAAGAATTTGTGTTATGAGTTATTTTGAGTGTTTATCTCAGATTATAAATACCTGGAATTGATTGCATCGATTGTATGTCTTGTTATGAAATATTGATATTTAATGAGTTGTTGACAATAATGACAACAATTTATTTATCAGATCTAAAAATGTTGAAATTGGCGTCACCTGAGTTGGAATCAATGATTATACAACAAAACGGTTTAGTGACCACAACTCCCACCCCCTCATCACTATATACGCCATACTTCCTAAAGCAGGAACAGGAGCCCACCGAAGAACAGGAACAGTACGCCCGGGGTTTTGTCGATGCCCTCAACCAATTACATCAAACCAATGGACACCAACAGTCCTCTGATGTCCCGACGACCACCTCTACAGGACAGGCACTCAATCAGCAACAAAACACTTCCAATTGTCTACAGAATTATAACTCAAATAATAATAATAATAATCAAAATAATAGTCATTTAAATAGTAATTCAAATAACAATTATTTGAACTCAAATGCGATGATAATTAAGTTGGAGTCGACGACAGGACAGCATACGTCCCAACAGACGACACAACAACAGCAGTCATCCCAACAAAAATCGAATCCGTCGTCAATGAACTGTCAGTTGGAGATGAGAGGACTGTCACCTCCGATGTCGAGCTCTCCATTACCTCCTCCCCAGTCATCCCTCACACAACCCATTGATATGGAAGACCAGGAGAGGATCAAATTGGAGAGAAAACGGCTCAGGAATAGAATCGCCGCCTCTAAGTGTCGCCGACGGAAGTTAGAGAGGATTTCCAAACTCGAAGACAAAGTCAAGGCTTTAAAGGGAGAGAACAGCGAACTCTCTATAGTTGTCAACAAACTTAGAGATCAGGTATTGTCTCAAATTATTTGACCATTTATTTGATAATTGAAATGACAATAATCTTGTTCAACAAAAATCCTAATCATTTGAATTTGATTTGAAGGTGTGTTCACTTAAACAGCGAGTTATGGATCACGTGAAGTGCGGCTGTCAGCTAATGGTCTCCCAATAGTGTGTGTGATGTCTGTCTCCCGAATGGTATGTCCAGTGCTGTCTCGGAGGCGCCCCAACGATGAGTACACTCGCCTTAGACTCGAAACTCTATGCACTCTAAAATTGAATTGAATTGAATGATCTTGGTGTATTCAATTGGTCTATATCTCGGTCATTCAATTCAATCAAATTGTATTCACTGCTGAAGAAAACTATTGACTAAAACAAAGAGATTTATATATTTTGTGAACGAAATCAATATATAATTAATTGCAAACAATTTATAATTTCATATAAATTATAGGTTTTTCTATAAATCATATAAAAAATGTTTTCATTTTTGGCATAAACTCATTCGTCGGTTAAATAAGTTTAAGTTATTTTGAATTTATGTTTGTTTTTAATCTAATTTTATTTGATTTTAATTTTATTATTATTTTTGTTTTTTTTGTTAAATTTTTTTGAGATAAAAGTCTCCGATTTTTCTGAGATATTGTGAGAAATGAGTGATTTTTACTGCTTTTCTATCTATCTATTGATAATCCCTTATTATCCGAACTATCCTTGGAATTAAAAAACCAGTTTTTCAGTGAAAACAAAACAGAAGTTCTCAGAGAAAGAGAAAAATATATATATTTTGTATTGAATGCCATAAAAATAAAATAAAACATGAAATCAAAGTGTATTTTAAGAGAAAAACACTGTTTTTTGTGTTCGAATGCCTTCAGAAATGGGTTTCAAAATTGAATTTTCAAACACTTTTGGCGTTTTGAAAAAATAGTCGTTCCCTTTGAGAGATGTATGCGATTGCTTCCCATTCCCTCTGAGAAGATATTTAGTTAACATCTCATTCAGCAGTCAGTCAACACATCTCTTCATCATTTGATTTAAAACTAATTTTCAGTAAAAGACTTCTATTTTGATGGAAAGCGAAGGTCTTGTGAGGTATTGACTGAATGTCAGCCAAATAGCAGTCAATCTCAGGATTACTGAGAAGTAAAACGAAATTCCGATTCATTATTAACTTTTTCTGAACATATTTTTGGAGGTTTTCTCTGCTCTAAAGCCGAAGAGGAGGTGCTTTGCCTGAGTGACTCTTTAAATTAGAAAGTGTGCCTGATCAATTAACATTCTATTAGCTCTATTTGAATGGCACTTATTTTTAACTTGTTTAAAAAAAGTAGTCTTGAAATTCAACTTTAATTGCTTTCAATTTAATACAAAACATTTTAAAACAAAAGGCAATACATCTCTCTCTTTAACTGTTGCTGCAGTGCCTGTGAGTCCTTGAGTCCTGTCCTGCCATTGAAAAGCTACTCATATTTTCTGAAGGAATTAAACAATTTTTATATTAAAAAACTTTTTGCGAACAGTATTTGCATTTGAAAAACACAATTCATCTGATGTTAGGAAAAGTTATTTCACTTCTTCTGTTGTAATCATTTTCAATGTTGTATTCACTATATAACACACTTATGTGTTGTATAGCCGTCCCTCTCATCCCACACATACCGAGTGCTCTAACAGTCGAAGTGCTTTCGTATATTGAAAACGAAAAAAGTTACACTGGAGTCGAGCCTCGCATAAAATTATGTAAATTTTTGGCTCCGAATCCATTTAATATGTGTCTCGTATTGTAATCTCAATTGAAGGGGAGATTCGCCACAATATTCCCCATCGACTCGTGTGTCGGTCTTTATTTATCGCCCGATTGCACCATTTGATGCCTATCCCTATGCTTTGCCTGTCCTGTCCTCCCGTTCCCTAACTTTTATAGCATCAGTTGTTGGCAAACGATGTTTGTACTCATAAACACATTTTTTGGATGAAATTCGCGATGAATTTCGTTAGTCTTCAACAAAGACTCAGAAATTGTTTGATGTTTTAATCACCAGTTTTTTCAAAGTTAATGATTGTCTCCAATCTCTTGGGACTCAACTCTTCTCTCACAGGAAATGGCTTTTAATTAAGTCCTCTTCAGATGTAATTTAAATGTAATTTAAATGCGAATCAAAACCAAAACTCATTACAATTGATTGAATGCAGATTTCATTTATTTTTCATCTTTTTCACTGAAATTTATATTCAAATGAAGAGTAGTTTTGAACAAAACTTTTGGAATATTTTTGTTACAAATCAACGATAAAACTGATTAAAAGATTGGAATTATATACAGATTTTTATCAGTTTTGCAAAGAGTTTGCTTATCAAAAATAAAATTTCACCAATTGAACAAGCTCATTTGCATACCGTTCGCGTAACATTTGGGTCATAAAGGGAGTGAAACCCCATTTAGTTTATTGTATACTTTGGATCACTTTCGCAAGACGTGACACCCCTTCGCATTTGAATAGCGCTTATAATCGTTGATTAATTTTTTTTCGTAATTCAAATAATCTTACAATTTATGAGTTGACGCTCAGGACAAGTATTGCACTGAAATTAGTTAGACTTAAGCCATCACTCGATACGCAATCAATCTTTGGTTAAAATTAGACATTTTTTTCGTCAAAATAGACTTTCTCTGCAAAACCTACAAACGATGTAAAACAGTATTTCTCAAAAGATTTATCACTATTTATCAGTTCCTCAAAAAGTCTATAAAAAGTGAGAATTCAATTAATTTTGTTCTAAAAAACCAATAAATTTGGAATTCTGTCAAAAAATATGCAAAAGTCGTGAAAATCTATTTTTGATGTTTTTTTTATTCTGTAAAAACAGACGACTTTTGAATCAAAGCAAAACACAATAATTCAGACAAAATTCAAGTTTGGGTTTAATTCTAGTGAATCTCTATTTAAAAAAAATTGGCAAAAATAGTGTCCATTATTTGAATTATAGATCATTTGCGACAAAGAGTGAGAAGTTAACACAAATCGGGAGTTTGTGATTGAATCCCGAGTAAGGAGTCATACGACTGAGAAGTGTGCGAAAAGTCATTATCTATTGGTTTAAACATTTTTCAGATAAAATCTCATTTCCTTAAACTTGAACTCAATGTATATTATTGTCAAACAATTGTGAGTCGATATGTTTGGGAGTGAAGTGTATTGGAGTCACAAATAACACAGAATAACAATTTTCAGTTACAATGAGTTTTGAAAATTGTGATCAGTATTGAGTGGGGAGAGAGAGAGAGAGAGAGAGAGAGAGAGAGAGAGAGAGAGAGAGAGGAGTCGGAAGGAGTCCCAATGGCATATAATCCCCAGCAGTGGAGTTCACTGAATCGGAAATGAAGAGCCGATACATCATCTCTAAAATGAAACGGTAATCGAAAGGGACATGTATTGAACTTTTGCTACCAAACTCTCATTGATGTGGTTCCTCTCACTGATAATATCAGACGTGATCATTGCAATAGTGCCTAGATTAAATGCAAAAACGCAGAGCCAGTGCGCGTTTCCAATACCTTCGCAATAAATTCAATGATTTCCCGGAGTTTTGAAATTTTTTCGGAGAAAACCAGAGCTATGACTCATTTTTATTGATTGTGTTTTTGGATTATCTACTCATCAAATATTAAACTGAAATTGATATTAAACTAATCCATCAAATTCTGTAATAAAATTTATTTATTATATGGTTTTTCCAGAAAGAAATTGAATTGAATTCTATTCATAACAATAATCGGTTTATTAATGATATCTAGAAATCAATGAAATTCTCTTCAAAGAGTATACACTCTATCAACAGAGTATACACTCTCTCAACAGAGAGTGATATGAGAGTGTAGTTCCCATTTGTGAAGCGTTTCGTTTGTCTTTTGAATCTATAATTTTGAGACTTCAATGAAAGTAATGGTTTTTATCGAAAACAACACTAAAACTAATGAATAAATGTTTGCAAAACATTAATTGTTTTGTATATTATTTTCGCTTAAATGCAATCAAATAATAATAAAAGAGTTTTAATTAATTCCCGGAAACCAATCCATTCATTCATGAGACTCATCAGCCCTTAATTTATTCATAAAAATAACCAGGTTAACTCGTGTTAAACATGGTTAAACCTTAATTGTTCCTGATATTGATGATAGCCTTAAAGGTTACAATAGTTTTGTATTCTCAATGAATTGCAAAATCGTTTATTAAATCTTTAGCTCTAATGACAAGAAGTTTTGACTTTTGAGACATTAGTTAATGGTTTGTCTCTTGGTTTGTCACTTCTTGGCTTTGATTATCGGTTTTGTTTTGATGTTTGTTCGGATCATTTTTCGTTGACTTTAAATATGATTTTAGTCTCGAAGACAGAGAATTGATGTTCAAAACAAATAGCAAAACATCTGATAAACAAAACATAACTAATGTTCAGAAAATTGTCAAAGGATTTAACCAAAACTCAAAAGTGATGCATAACTTCTGTTTCAATTCAATTGATTTTTTATGTCTCAGACTTTTGTTAAACTTTTTGTCAATCTTTTAATTTCAATTTGTTTTCGATTATAATTTATTTTTGAAAATATTTCAAAAATGGAAATGAAATCTGAATTTTATTCATCAAAAAGGAAATGTCTTTCAAAAGAATTTATTTAATGGTTAATCGATAGGAAGAGCGGAAAGAAAAAAATTCCAGATATGAGTCAATTCTTGGAATCAGATATCATTAGTGAAGAGAATTTCAACTTAAAAAAGAGAACAGAATTTCATATACTTTAAGAAACTTTGTATTCGTCTCTCAATTAGGCTCTAAATTCCTCTTTCAGTGTTATAACCGGAAAATTACTTAAAATACTTTTTGGTATAACTTTCTTAATGCTATTCTTATGACCCCTTCCCCAGTCGGTCCCCCACTTGTCTCTATACTAAATCACTCAATCATTTCAGGTTTTGCTCAGTTTTCTAATGAAAATCCCCCACAAAGAGAGTGAAAATACAGACTTTCGTTTAATGACATCATTTTTTGGTAAAGAAAAACGACGGATGAGTTTTAAATCACTGAATCATTTGAACGAAAAGTTTTTTTTCTTAATTGAAATACTTTTTCGACATAAAAGTCGTTTTTCTATTCAAAAGTTATTAAATATTGCTTTGAATCTCCAATTTTTTCCATTAAAATATTGAATAATAAATATTTTTAACATAATTTAGTTTTTTTTATGATCATGATCATTTTTATGTGTGTGTTATGTTCATAGCCCTCAGCAAAACCGGTGTCGCCCACAAAACCCACGCATTTCTCGAATTAAGTTTAAGAGAGAAAAGTATTACAATGTTTTGCAATAACTATGAAATAGATTTATATCTTGGCATCGATTCTGACTTTTAATTGAAATACTTTTTTTCGCTTAATTACAGTATTTATTGATTAATTGAATTAAGAAAATGAATACAAATATACTGATCGCCAGATTAAATGATATGGACAGTAGGAAAATAGGGGTAAACTCCTCTATGTATAGCCCAATTAGGAACGGAATAAATAGGTTAAGTGATCCTGATGCTATCATGAACACTGTCCCGATTCTGTCTGTAATGTCTATATATTGAGAAATATATCCAAATATTGAGGGATATATCGCAGAGAAACCAAATGATAGCAAAAGGCTTCCGACATATAACTGTTGTCTCGAAAACTCAGTCAGAAATAGTATATTGAGTGCAATGAATATAAGAAGTAAATGGTATCCAATCATCCATTGGGACCGCACTCTATAAGCGATTATTACACTCATAGCCAGACCCACAGTATTTGCGAAAAACATTGCGGATATAACTTCTGCGGACTCACTGGCCGTCAACTTGAGCTCAATGTCCTGGAAATAAGTCGATCCGAACTGTTGTACGTTTTGCTCAGATGACATGTGAAAGGCCAGGAATAGAGACACCAGTCCTACCAGAGCTAACTTCAGGTGTTTATGCTTTTTGACTGAGTTTTTCTTATCGACGTCCGTCTGATCCAAAATTCTTTCGTACTTTTTGTCAAAATTTTCGTATTTTCGCAGAAAATACATAATTATTAACAAAATCGGACCTAAAGTCAGATTTTATGTTAAAATCAGTTTTATATTTGATTTAAAAAATACCGATCATTTGAATACTGGCTGTAATGAGAAAAGGGGACCGAATATTATGCAAACGATCGTCTTCTATCTGAGTCATGTTTAGGAGAACCGAACCATTGGAAGGGATGACATGTCCCGTGAGGTATGGCTCGTCTATGAGTGGACCCAAAATACTTCCGACGCCGAACACTAGTCCTGAGAGTTGAAGGACAGGAGCGCTTCTATGGCTCCAAAGTTCTATAGTCCACACATTTTTAGCGTTAATCCAAGCGCCGGACCCGAACCCGTATATCCAATTATAAAGATATAAATGCCATAAACGCTGTGAGTATGGTATGAGTATACATGATATTGACATCGATAATAATAGGACCGAGATCAACAACTGGCGGTTAATGTGTTTATAGAGAAAACCGGCTATTTTTGTGAGGTTTGTCCCATTCATCAGATATTTTATTTTAAAATCAATTTTTGTTTTACTCACAAAGAGATCCAATCATAATACCTCCCGATTGCAAGATTATAATCAGTGATATTTTGTCCATGTTGGTGTTCAATATGTATTTCAGGTCTACGAGTGCTGGACCTATGCATGAATAAGTGATACCCTGGTAGTTTTAACAGATTATCTTTATCAATTAATCATAGTTTTAAAATGGGGATATACTCACAAAAGTCAAGTGAATGAATAAAATAATGAAAGTGTAGACATATTTCTCACAATTCATGTATCGCTGTTTCACGACAATGGGGTCGACCTCTTCATTCTGATCGAGAGGTAACCGAAAATCTTTTCTAACCATTACTTAAGGAAAATACTTTTTGTTTATTATTTGCTCTAATTTTAAATTAATTTGTGCAAAATTCAATAAATTTGAAGTAATTAATGATTTTTGAGTTTTCTTATCAATTATTCACTTCATTATTGAGTTTTATCTGAATGTGTTTTGAGTCAATTTCATACGTATGAAGTCGTCAATCAATCTTATCTATGCACTTGTGTTCATCAGATAAACTATCACCTTTCAAGTTATGCGAAGTCCAAACTTGATTTCACATTTATCAAGTTGGATCAAATGTTTCAACTAATAAATAATTTAAGTTTCATAAATGAAATCATTCATGCCTAGCAATGTCATTTTGGAATTATTCCAAAATTCTAACATAAAAACTAAATAGTTGAGAAAATTTTTCAAAGAATTTTCCCATGGTGATCAAGGCTCGATCTATTGTTATTTCCTCATTTTTGTTATAATACTTTAATTCCTGTCATTTGATACTCGAATAGCATTCGTTTTGCTAAAAAAAATTGAAGCAAACTGTCAATGAATTTATTGAATGAATGTGACGCCAAAATAAGACTTCAAAAGAGAAACAATTAATGGTCTAGTATTACAGTATATCCAATTAAAAAAACCTACCTATGGTATATTTATCATACAATATCATGCATTTTTAATTCAAGAGCCAATGAATTTATCAATAGAATAGACCGGTTTGTCTCTCGACGAACTTATCCCAATACCGGAGAAGGGATTGAAAATGTTAATAGTCGGACACAATTTTAATTTATTTTCTAATAATACTTTCAAGACATGAAAAATGAGGGAAAACTTTTGAGTGAATTGGCTTGATAATTTTGTTCCCTTCAAAAACATTAGTATTTTATTGTTTAATTGGAATATATATAATATTCTTGGTAGTTTTGTTTTGTTTATTCATTGTTAAAAGAGACTTTTGCTGAGCATGGTAAATTGTTAATTGATCTTTAACCAGTGAAAGTGTTTTTGACGGTATCGATTCCTTTCTTGAATGTATCAGCAGCTTGCTTAGCCACTGTATTGAAACTGCTCTTCGCCTGATTAAACATCTTTTGCGCGCCACCCATCATCGAGTTGTCTGATCCCGAACTCTTGGTCTCTGTTTTATCAATCATTACATAATTTTGTGACTTTTATTGATATCTCTTACCAGAGCTCTCGTCGGGACTTCGTTTCTTGCGATTGAGACCCAACTTATTCCTCAATTCTTCCACAAATTCATCATTTTTACCTCGATAGTCTTCCTTCACTTCCAAGATATTCAGTTTAATCTTTTTGCCGAATACTTTGATGTCGATATCACCAGATTTTGGTTCTGATGATTCTTTTTTGTGTTTCACAACACAATCGATAATTTCAAAGCAAATGAATGCCAACAGAATTGGAGCTAAAATTCTGACCATTTTTTTGCTGAAATTATTCGCAAAACGGACTGAAAATGTTTTGTAGAGAAATCTTTCCGTTTCTTCACTTTTATTGTGAGTTGATTGACAAATGGCCTTTTAAATCATTTAAATCAAATAAGCTAGCTACTATTTTCATTACTGCTTAAACATGGTGATTAAATAAACCTATTCTTTATTAAATATTTGATGTATTTGATTGACACTTATATTAAAACAAATATAAATTAACAAAAGAATTTGGTGTTCATTCAAGTAATTTGATAGACGTTTTTGCAAGATATTTGTTTAGCTTGCTCAAATCAAAAATCATATGAGCATTATAATGGCAAGAGTAATCATTTTTCTCTTTTTTCTGAAAAACAAATTTCAATTTAATTTGAATAGAATTTTATGGCAAATATTTTATAGAATTTCAAAACTGATTCCACCATGATAAATTCATTAACTTTATTTGAATAAATTGATTTTTTTGTGATATTTATTCTTTCGTAGGCAGTAAATTACAAATTTTGAGCTTGGACATTGTGTTTATGGTTTTCAGAACTTGTAAGGCCGAAAGTATAGCAGGTTAACCGGCTTTAGGAGGAGCAGGAGGTGCTCCTGCTGCAGCAGGTTTAACGGTTGGAGCTTTAGGTGGTGCTCCTGCTATCGCAGGTTTAATGGTTGGAGCTCCAGGAGGCTTGACTGCTCCATTCATACCTAATCCCATTTGACCTTGCCCCACTTGACCTTGTCTTATTTGTCCTTGCCCCATTTGCCCTTGTCCCATTTGCCCTTGCCTTATTTGCCCTTGTCCAATTATCCCTTGTCCCATTTGCCCTTGTCTTGTTTGACCTAGTCCCATTTGACCTGTTCCTTGTCTACTATTACCCTGAGATCCATATCCATAACCAGTTGATCCGAGCTGTTGGTTGCCGAGATATCTTTGAGCGTTTTGTTGAGCGATTTGAGCCGTTTGTTGGACTCTTTGAAGTCGGTTAACGTATCGTTGAATCGCAATTTGTGTGGCGTTCCTCTTCACCTGCTGTTGCTTTTGTCGCAATCTTGTGATACCAGATCCTAAAACTCTATTTCCCCCTAATCCAGTGGTTGATATTTGTCCTTGCCCTGTTAATTGAATTAATTGCAATTCAATATAGTGTATCATTCTAACCTAGGTTTTGAGGGCTTCTTTTCCCGCGTTTCATTATGATAGTTTCGCCATTGATTTTAGGACCATTGTTGTAATCACCTTGCTTAGATATAACTTTCAATATAGTCATATCAATATCTTTCCCATTGATAGTGATATCCATCGGTTTGTTGGGAGAGATGTCTGTCTTCTTAATCTTTGATTCGACATTGAATTGAATGCTCATCAAAATTAAAATAACAAACATATAATTCATCTTGGTCACTTGCAATGAATTGTCGAAGACAGCAAAAATAAAAATTGATTGATTATGCGTTAAATACCATTTATAACACTCAATATTAAATACTTCTATTGGTTGCAAATCATAGCTAATTCAATATTTAATAAGTTGTGTAATCTTTTTGTCAAACATGCTCAAGGGATAGGACCAATTGATTTTCTATTTGAACATGATTGTTTTTTTGAACTCTCAGTTTTTTTTATTCATCTCTGATATTAAAAACTCAATTCAAAGATCATTTTATTTGAGCAGTATATCAATTATTATTATTGAATAGAATTCAAAGCAATTGTTATTCAATTCTTTTACACTTTTTGAACAAAATTTTGTTGACTCTCATCATTGAAACTGTCATTTCTGATGATGTCAAGTATCACAACAATAAGAATTGTTTCTAATTTTTTTTAATCTTAGCAAGTTCATTTATCAAAATAATTGCAATATTATCTTTATGAATGTATCGAGGTTAAATTAAAGGCAATATTTTTGAATGCTTTAAAATAGATTCTTTATTGGGTTTCAAAATGGTTTTTGATTAATTAGTTTTTATTATTATTATTGTTTTGTTTTTGATTGTTCATGTTGTTCATCATTTTGCCGGCAGTATTGAGAACTTTTTGGCCGATTTCGACCCCAGCTTTGACCGCTTGTCCCTGAGGGGTCGCCAAGGCAACTTTTTCGCCTACTTTCACAACTCCTTCAACCACTTTTTTCCCCATATCCATACCTGGTAAATTTTAGAGTATGTCAATTTGAAAATTAAAATGAACAAGGCATACCAGTTTTAGCAAGATTGCCAGAGTCCTGAGCACTTCTTTTTATTCGAACGGCTCTTTCGTTGAGGAGTTCCTCTCCATTACGACATAAAGTCATTTGAATGACAATCAAAACAATTATTACCGAAAATATTGATCTCATTTTTTGGGCCTCTTTTGTAGTGATTACCGACAAAATGATTGTTAAATTTTTTTATGGGATTATTGAAGGGATTCCACATATTTTTATAGCTCTACTTAAGTCAACAAAACTTGTGATTAAGTCATCAAAAGTTTTTATTTGAATTATTTTTGACATTTCTCTCAATTGATTGGAGTTTTCCTATTATTCCCGATTTTCAAATCATTTCAATGAATATAAAATAATAATATTTTATTGAAATAATTTTTCGTCTCATTTCTGTCTTTGATTTTTCTTTTTGTTTTCAATTGTAAAGTTACCTTGTTTACTTTTTAAACCTTTTCATGCATTTATGTGATCAATTGAGGGGTCTTTGTTTATTGATGATTCAACCTGTACACTCAAATTCTATCCTTGTTTTAAAACTCCAAGATATGTTCCTAGATTAAATTATTATTTCATATTTAATTTTATCAGATAAGGATTTTTATTTGAAGGAACAAGCTATAAAATCTCTCTCTCTCTCTCTCATCATTCACTCATTGAAAAGTTTGAAATCCTTGGTCTAACCCTTTTCATTGTGGACGACCAAGGCCTTATCAATTGATCAATTTGAACAATTGAAGTTATCCTATTCAATTTAATTTAATTTAATTTTTCATTCGCGTGTAGATTAGAAAATTGATTTAAGCAAAGCTTCAAAGAAATCAAACTATTTTTCACTCAATCATTTGCAGGTTTATATTTGGCATCACATGAATGATAGGTATGGGGTAACCAATGGTTATGTTCCCCATATTTAATACTTTTGTTTTGCAAAACAAAATGTGTTGTCCTTCACATCAAACACTAGAATCATATGGAAGTGAACGTTTAAAGCTAGCAAGGTCAAACTAGTTATTACTCCCTCTCAAAGCCTTTAATACAATTTGTGTTTACAATGAAAATAAGGTTTGGATTTGAATTTTGAAAGGTTTGTTTTCTCCGCAAAAAAAATAAGTCACTGATTGAGACTAAAAGTGGATTTTCTTCACTTTTATACCAAAATATTTGGTTCAAAGTCTGAATTTCCTTATCATTAAAGATCTAATTATTAGAAATTATTGTTTTGTTTCAATTGTTTTCGCAATAGATTTTCAATTCATTTGATTAGTGTTTGTCTCAATTTTTGTTTGATTTTGTGTTCAACTTTTTGTCTCATTTTTTAAAGTTTTAATTTTGATTTTTAAATAATTACTTTAATACAAATTCTATTGAATTTAATTCTGAATTTTCGATTATTTTGTGGAAATATTTAAATAAAATTATTTATATTTAAAGATATATTTATATTAGTGTTTTCAAAATTATTTATACGAAACCATAAAAATGTTTGTAATCTAATCTCAAAAGTAATATAACGTTATATCACTCGAAGACTGATTTTTCAGACAACGAACTCATTTATCTAAACATTGAATTTCTGGTGAATAACAGAATCTCACATCAAATGTGTTTTCAATTCAAAAATTGTGATTAAAACAAAATTTTCAAAAATTTTCATTTCATTAGTTTTAAGTGAAAGTCAAGAATAGTTATGGAAAGTGAGACCAAAGTGAAGGAGAGTTCAATAGCTCTCTATATAATCAAGTTTTTTGTTTTAGTCTATACTTATATATCGTACCCAATATATTATGCGATACAACAGCCCTCGAAAGTGCTTCAGAAGTCGAAACGGGTCAGAGCCCGTCTCGAAGACCCGTCCGATCCGTACAGTCCGTGGGTTAGAAATGGGTCGTCACCCGTCCATTACCTGCATCAGTGTCGGACTCTTCCTGAGGCTCAGCAGAAGTCACTTTTGATGAACGGATCTGACAGACCCTGTCTCGGGTTTAGACGGATATCAGGCGAACAAGAGGTGAAACAGTCGGGAAAAGTCATCAAAAAGTGGGAATTAAGTGATTATCAGTGGTTGACCTTCGGTGAGGCCGACCAAAGGATCGATCACATCGCCAGAGGTTTGCTTATTAATGGCGTCAAACCAAAGGATACGGTTTTGATTTTCTCCGAAACTCGTTTGGGTCAGTCTTTTCTTATTTTCAATTATTCTGTGCTTTTATTTCTTTGTTTTCGAGTTAATTATGAAATACTCTGATTGTGTTAATCAACTCCAATGAGAGCAGAGGTCAAATGAGCTCACAGTTTAGGTCAAGGCATCACTTTATCAGAGTTTTAGATAAGTTATCGAAATAGAGTTCTCTCACATTAATCACTAATAGAGCATCATGTACATTTTGTGATAACATTCAATTTGCTTATCTTGATCATTTTTCTAGACAAAGTCTAAACAAAGACAAAGTACTGATTCTTTTTATGCTGTTCTCATAGAATGGTTTTTAAGCGCTCAGGCGATAGTACGGATAGGGGCCGCCATAACAACCCTTTACGCCACTCTTGGCAACGAAGGTCTGGTCCACGGAATCAATGAAACAGAAGTGACTCATATTATCACAACTGAAGACTTATTACCAAAATTAGCGAAACTTCACAATAGAATACCAAAAGTTAAGACAATTATTTACATCGAATTCGATTACAAGAAGTTCCCGAAAGTGGAGTTCGACGCCGGCATCGATTTGGTGCCGTTCAAGCAATTAGAAAACGATGGACGGATAGCCCCAAAAAATTTGACGGGTGTTGATCCCACTGAAGACGATGTCGCTCTCATTCAGTACACTTCAGGTCTGTATTTTGAATTTGAAATAACTTTATTCAATAATTTTTCTAATTTGAAAACAGGCTCTACTGGAGTACCGAAAGGTGTTATTCTAACCCACAAACAGATTATGAGTTGTTTCCACTCAATACTGACCCTAACTCACGAACCGTTCAAAGTTCCCGAAGAACACTCATATATGGCATACCTTCCTCTTTCACATGCGTTAGAATTCTGTGCCGAAACCTATCTGTTCTCTTCGGGCGTCAAAATAGGTTACGGCACTCCTTTCACATTAACCAATTCAGGGACAGCACTTAAGGAAGGGGTCAAAGGGGACATCAACCTATTGAAGCCCACATTCATGGCATCGGTTCCACTGATTTTGGAGCGAATCCGAAAAGACATCGAAACGAATGTCGCGAAAAAGAGTCCACTCTTTCAGCAGTTGTTCGACTTTGCCATCAATTATAAGATAGATTGGATGCAGAGGGGGTTCACAACTCCAATCATTGACTATTTTGTGTGCAGTGCTATCCGATCGCAAATCGGTGGCAAACTCGAGCTAATGATGGTCGGGGGCGCACCCCTTAGCCCCGACACACACCAGTTCCTGAGGGCCTGCCTTAATGTCAAACTGTGTCAGGTATGGCTATTTATGTTTCGGTTATATTTCATTAATTTACTCATTATTTGTTTTGTTTAGGGCTACGGTTCGACTGAGACGACAGCCTCCGCCACGTCTATGGATATCGAAGACCTGACCTGTGGTCTAATAGGAGCGCCTCTTTTCAACGTTAAGATTAAATTAATAGATTGGGAAGAGGGAGGCTATAGGGCTACCGATAAACCCAATTCAAGGGGCGAAGCAGTTGTCGGCGGACACAACATTGCTGTCGGTTACTACAAGTTAGAGGAACTGACGAACGAAACCTTTGAGGTCAGGGATGGTATTCGTTGGTTCAAAACCGGAGATATCGTTGAAGTGAATGCCGACGGAATCTTCAGAATCATTGATAGAAAGAAGGATTTCGTTAAATTGCAATTCGGGGAATACATATCGTTGGGAAAGGTATGCACTTCAACACTCATCTTTATTGATATTGATTGATCTTGATCATTTTTGTCATTGTTTTGTTTGATTTTAGGTCGAATCAGAACTAATTAATTGTCGATTTGTTGACAATATCTGCGTTTATGGCGACTCTTATCACTCATTCCTCATCGCATTGATTATTCCCAACCAGAAGTCAATCAGAGGTCTGGCCTCTGAATTGTTGTCCAGTTCTCAGAGCGACAAATGGGAAGACTTGTGTCGAAACCCAAAAATTGTTGAACAGGTTCTCAAAGATTTACAAACATTTGGCCAAAGCGTAGGACTCAATAAAATGGAGATCCCCTCCAAAATCACACTCTGTTCAGAGGAGTGGACAACAGCTAACGCATTGGTGACCCCCGCCCTCAAAATCAGGCGAAAAAATATTAAGGATTTCTATGAGACAGATATTAACAGACTTTACGGCAAATAAAATGAATTTTAATTTTATAGAAATTTTTTTTATTTGAATTACGATTGAATACAGAATTTACATTACATTCAATGCTTTTATAATTAAAGCATTTTATCGAATTAATTAATTGTTTCACAAATATATTAAAGATCAGTCATTAGTTTTGTATCCGAAGTTATTAATCATTTTGTGATATAATTATTCAAAAATTTTGTCATTTCGAGAGAAAAACATAATAATTAATAAATCGATAAATTTTTGAACGAGTTTTCAATATTCTTGATTTTACTGCAGTTATGGCCCAGACTTATGCATTTGGCACACATTGAGTACTCGTGGGGTCGCTTCGGATCATTCTTTTTGTTCATACCCTGAGGTTTGCGGCGATGGCACTCAAAGGCAATCGATATCAGAAGACAAGTGTTCAAAATGAATGCTAATATACTGACCAAACGGTGCGGATCAGTCCAGACCTGACAATCTCTGCACTGTTGGGTTATCCCGAGCCAGGCGTGAGCCGAAAACCACGTTCTCAAACATTTATAGCACTGGTATTGTCCGAAATACTTCTCGCTTTTGACTGCAGTAAAGTCTATTGAAGACAATCATTGTTTTGAAAGAAACGGATCATTAATTCCAATGTCTTATACTTACTGTCATTTGTGTCCACTTCTGTCGTTAGGTTCTGTTGAAGTGATACTTATTTTAGTCATTGTTTTACAGTTTTTCTCTCAATTCAATTATACCACAGATGTTGGACATACATCCCGACCACAAGAGGTACAGATCTCACTCTCTTGTATCATAAGATCATGTGATGTCCAACTCTCGCGACAAACGCACCGGAATTGACCGGAATATCGCCTTTCTTTTAAAATATAATACTTTAAGTAATTGTAAGACAATTGTTAACAAAACTCAACTATTCCTTAATTTTCTTGATTTACTTCCAGTCATTGTTTTAATCCAATATTTGATTGAAATTGAAAATTATTTTTCAACAAAAGACTAAAATCAATGCAAAGGTTGACAACAAATGATAGTTTGATTTTCGTTACACTTCACTACATTTATCGCATAAATACTATCGAATGTCTATTTGCTATTCTATCTGATAAATTGATGTGACCAAGGTATTAATTATTTTAATACTTCATTGCATTTAATAAGTAAAATGAGACTACCATGGTTATTGTTATTAATGCTATCCGGATGTCATGAAAAGAGTCAACTTTTTAATGTTATTTTACTCTTTTGATGTATCGCCGAAATCAGACTCAGAGTCTCTGAGTCATAGACAGACAGACTTCCGGACAATCCATTTGTTTTGATTTATTTGCGAAAATCTGATAGTACTAAAATATATAACCTTGCTAATACCTTTCTATTATCTATTGATATTCAAATATAACCTTTAAATTCTATGATGACATATTTTCAAATATTATCAAAATATTTTATTATCTTGATTCTATTTATCATCTTCGAAAAAGTAAATAATCTATTATTTTTTAGCTTGGTAAATTATTTTGCCGAAGATTTTTTAAACGAGTCATTGAAAGAAAATTCTAGAAAAATGATGAAAACTTGAAAATAATTTAAATGAAATACAAAACCATTGAATAACTTAAAAGGAATTTGATTTCAATATAAAACTCATTATAAATCTTAAGTTGTGATCATTTTTGTCAATATTTTGATTTAATTTTGAAAACTTTTTGCTAATACTGGAAATGAGAGAATATAAGATAGTTGTCCTAGGTAGTGCTGGGGTGGGCAAGAGTGCCATCACTGTTCAGTTTGTTCAGGGTTTGATTATTCCAACAAAGTTAACCCGGTTTTCACTCATTTGATTGTATTTTAAGGTATTTTTGTGGATAAATACGACCCAACCATTGAAGACAGTTATAAGAAGTGGATTCAAGTGGACGGACATCCGTGCGTTGTCGAGATAGTGGACACCGCCGGCACCAAACAGTTCTCCTCAATGCGAGACCTCTACATAAGGGAAGGACAGGGCTATGTGTTGGTCTACGCCATCACTTCCAAAGAAAGCTTAGAAGACATCAAAAGAATACGGAATCAAATTCTGTCGATTAGAAACTGTGATGACGTTCCCATGATTCTGGTCGGCAATAAAAGTGATCTTGCAGATGAACGATCTGTGAGCAGGTACCAAGGTGCAACTCTCGCCAATGGCTTCAATAACTGTTCATTTCTGGAGTCCTCTGCAAAATGTGTTCATAACGTGAATGAGATTTTCGAAGACATCGTTCGACAAATCAGAATAAAAAATCCAGAAATCATTGAAAAAAAGAGAAAGACTCGCAAATGTCGTTGTATTTTGCTGTAATTACCTTGATTACTCTTTGATCATTTAATCAAGTAAATGTAATTATTAATTGTTTGAAATACAGTTTAATTGAAATGAATGACAATTTGTATTCATTTTTTAATTTTTGCAAAACTGACTGAAAATCACAAAAGAGTCAATTAATACAGCGTTTAGTTTTATCATAACTTATTTACATTCATTCCTATTGTTTATCTGTTTGATCACCTTGCTCAGTCACGAACGATTGAATAATTTTTACTCAAGCATTCAATTCATACTGAAATTGAGTATGATCAACTATTACAAGATGTCAACTATTTTTCTATTTATTATTTTACCAATTTTTACCCTGATGGTCTTCGTGAAACATTCTTCCCAAGATGGTAATTATCTTGTTTAGTTCTTATTTTGATTGCTGAAGAAAAGCAATTAATCTCTAATAGTGAATCAAAAGCCGATAATTGATAGCAAAACAGGACGGGATCTGTCGCTCCTAACCCACACATACTATGCCGTCCAGAATCAGAAAACCAAGAGATTCCTGATTTGGTTCGGCATTAATGGAACTGTCGATAGTGAACTTGATTTGGCTCAGGGAAAGTTTTGGCATATCTTTGAAAATGTCAACCAGAGTTGGTATAAAATGAATCACCACTTCGGCAGTCATTTGGTTAAAATATCAAAATCACATGAACAGGGTTACTATCATATCTACAATAAAGATTGTGGTAATTCATTTACCATTGTCATCAAATCTATCTAGATTATGTATCTGTTGATTGTTTTTTAGTCAACGGAGAGCACCCCAATGCAGACGCGGATGAGCGTGGTACTATTATGTGCCACATTCCAGAAAAGGGTGAAATGTTCGAGTTCAATTGGAAATTCATCAAAAAACCTGAACAAACATCAGTAGAAAATCATACTAAACATGGTGGATTTCTTGCCAAAGTTTTGATTCCTGTCATTTCGATATCAGTTATAATTTGTGTTTTCGTATATCTATTCAAAAGACGTGAACTAATGTTAGGCTCCCCTCCAGAACAAGCAGTCTTTACGTACAATAACCCGGGATTCATAAATGATTCGGTTTATCCCAACCATCGATATGACAATAAAAATGTTTATTAATTTCTTAAATATGATAAAATGGTTTAGTGATCTGAAGAATTACCTTGACATATTGCAACGCTTGAGTCAATTCTAGAGTATTTAAACGTAAATTATTTTGAATTTATTTTTATCATTTGTTTATAGATTTTGAGATATTTTTAAATAAACTCTTTTCTTGTTCTCACAGTTTCTTAACATTTAGTGTTACCAAACATTTCGAGGAATTCAGTGAATCATTCTTTTGGTCTCTTTTTGTTGTTTAAAAAAATGTTTTTATTTAATTAAAATTGAATTTTCAGTTATTTTCAATTTGTTGAACAAAAATGTTGATTAGAGTCAATAATATTGTAATTTTTGTTTTGATTCTGTGTTTTTGTGTTCAAACTTATCAAAACATTTGCGGTGGTTTGTTCACTAATGATCATGGACTAATTGTGAGCCAAAATTATCCAAACTCATATTCAAAACATTTGTTTTGCAAATGGAATGTAAGCGTAGCTCAAAATCACAGCATTTTATTGGTTTTCGAAGACTTCTATACTTTTGAAAACGATTTCCTAAATGTGTTTGACGTAAGTGACAAAGGGTTGACACAATTGGGAAGATTTAGTGGTCGTAATCACCCGAAACATCTCATTTCCAGTCATAATAAACTTTATTTGAATTTCTCGACTCAATCTAATCCTCGAAAAGGATTCAAAATTGCTTATCAAACATTGGATCATGGTCTGTTTTTAACTCTTTTAAAGTTAAATTTTATCTAGCTAAAGTTTGCCTAGGATGTGGTGGTCAACACAATGCGGTTAAAAATATAATTCGCTCGCCTGGCTATCCCTCTCATTATTTTGAGAATTTGAATTGTGACTGGGTCATTAAATGTCCTGACAACAGAATTATATCACTCAAGATTGAAGACTTGCAACTTGAAAAGGATCATGCACACCTGACAGTTTGGGACGAAAACTCAAAGTTGCTTGTTAACCTGACGGGTCATAATTCAGCCATCGATTTGATTACTCGCAGTAATGAAGTGCTTTTGAAGTTCAAGAGTGATCACAGCCTTAATGCTAAAGATTTTAAAGGATTCAGTCTATCGTACACTTCTGTTGTGGTGGGCTCTCAGTTGCCTTTCCTTATATCTGCCTCTAATGCACTCATAAAGACTTATCGGAATCAATCGATTGACGAAATATTATACAATTCGGTCGAAAATTACAAAATTATTGATTACGACAGTAATGAGGGAACACTCATTCTTTATGACACGGAATCTAATTCTATTGTTCCGGATCTTAATGAAAGTGATATCATTTCGATAACCGATATAAACAATAGTATTGCTTACGATTGGATTCATAGACTTCTATTTCATATCGATTTGAAGACTAAAACACTTAAAGTAATTGATTTTAATGACAAAAATTTCAATACTTATTCTTTATGTGAAGTGAATAATGAATTTTCGAGGGATTTGGTCATTAATATTGAAGATAGTGTTCTAGTTTGGAGTCAAATCGGAAATGACCCTAAATTATGGCAAATCAATTTTGATGGCACCGAACAGATTGTCCTTTACTCAAATTTAAGACAAGCCTTTCATTTGACTATTGATTATCAAACAAAGCGATACTATTTCATTGATATAACAGACTATTCGTTATTTTCTATTGATTTCAATGGAAATAATGAAAATTTTTTGATGACTTCCAAAAAATTATTTGATTCGATAGTTTCGATGAAAATATTGAATAATGATATCTATTTGTCTAATCATTACTCCATTTATAAGATAACTGATATGAGTTCTGGTCTGAAAAGAGCAGAAATATTGTTGACATCCGGTGAACAGCACTCAATAGATGCAAATGTTTTCTATAAGTTTAAGAGTTTAGACATAAAGAGGTCTAAAATTTTTGATTTCACTCTAATTGATGAAAAACTTCGTCCGAATGTCAGTAATAAATGTTTGGACTCAAAATGTGACGGACTATGTCTTCCCACTCCTCACTCATATCAGTGTTTGTCTTCTGAGGTTACAAACTCTGCTGTGATAATGGTCTCTGGTAATGGCAACAGTACCTTGGCTATTTTCAATAGTGTTATCATAGTCATTCTGATTGTTCTCATGATCCTGATGTATCTGAGGTGAGCTTGATATTTTTATTTTGAAATGGAATTAATCAATTTCTTAAAGTTTAAAACAAATGGTAGTTAAGATCGAGAACAGAATATTCCAGGTGTTAGTGCCGACGGTGACCTTCAGGAAGAGTCGCGATAATCATGAATATGAAAACCATGACTACGAAGAACCAAACTTCAAACGATAACTTTAATTATTTGCTTATTTGCTTGTATTTGTTTAATTTATTTTTAAATATAAATTTTCTTTGGAATCAAATTTCATATTTCGTTAATTAAAATATATTTTATTTCAAATTTGTAGTCAAAACAAATAAAAATCTACGACTTTAATAACTTTAATGACTTTTCATAAAATTATTTTTCATTTTCGATAATATTATTCAAAGAATAATGAAATTCTTGTTTCTTATTGTTTGGCTCTTTTGTAATAGGTTTGTGTGGAGTAGACATAGTCCAAGTTCACACTATTCCTCAAATCTAATAGATAATGATGTTATCAATGGTTTGAATTTTTATTATTTTAAATAACTATTAATGAAATTTAAAATAATTGCAATTAATATGATTTTCTCCAAACATTTAACAGAATCATCGAAACTGTTTTGCAATCGAACTCTCAATGGAAGTGAAACCGAGATCTGGAGTCCGGGCTATCCTTCTGTTTATCCAAATAATTTGAACTGCTTTTGGAGAATTGAGGTCTGGCCTAATAATAGCATTCGCTTGGAGTTCATTGACTTTCTCACTGAAAAACACCGAGATTATTTGACTATTTTTGATGGTAATTCAAATAAGGGTAGACTTCTGGGTAATTTTAGCGGAGATCAAAGGCCTCCTGTTCTCGTCTCGTCCTCTAATCAACTATTTTTAAGTTTCACAACCGATGGAGTCGTGAACAACACCGGGTTTTCAATACAATATCGAACCGTTAAGTTTGGTAATTAATAATTTTTTTAGGGTTTTCACTTAATTTCAATTGTCCCTGCACAGGTTGTGGTGGTAATCTGGATGAGCATGATGATGCAGTTTATAGTCCAGGCTTTACAGAGAATTACCCTGATAACATTACTTGTGTCTGGAATATAACAGTTCCTAAAAACTACTTCATTATAATGACAATCAATCATTTTGATACTGAAAGGGGAAAAGATTGGCTCTCTATCTATGACCATGCAGATTTTCGAGAGTCTTATGGACTAATTCCAGTATCTGATTCAGCTCAGGCACATTTAAGTGGAAAATTTGAGGACATCGAACACTTTGTGTCTAAAACTAATCAAATATACTTAGAATTCAAATCAAATGCAAACATAAGTGGAGAGGGGTTTGAAATATTCTACGATAAAAAATTAATGGGTAAGTAATTTACTTCATATAATTAGACTTAGCTTGGATAACTAATACAGATGTTGCTAAGGATTAGCAGATTAACAATTTTTTACGTTAACCTAAATTATTTATATACGGCCCGTTAGCTCAGTTGGTTAGAGCGCCGTGCTAATAACGCGGAAGTCGCGGGTTCGATCCCCTCACGGGCCAGTATTTTTTTTGCAATATTTACTTTGCTTACTAAATTAAAACATCAAATTATGATGTATCAACTTATATATGATTATCTGGCTAATTTTTTCTGTTTAATTTGTCTTTTTAGGTATTGAAGATCATCTATTTATATCATCACCTTACACAATTATAAAGGCTGATAGCTATGACTCCAAACAAATTTTTCACGGATTGAAAGTCTCACAACTTATAGATGTTTATAGAAATCAATTGCTTTACTTAAGGCCAGAATCAAATCAATTGGTTTTTAAAACTCCTTTTGAAGACTATATCTTTGAAGTCAAGGGATTGACTAAAACTCATGGAATGGCTGCCGATTGGATCAATTCATTGGTTTATTGGATTGATATTCAGTCGAAGAGTATTAAAGTTTGTGATTTGAGTCATCATCGAAAACATCAATTAGTTTTGAGTTATACTGTTTGTAATATCACTAAAAGTGGTGATCCAATCGATTTGCTGTTCAACCCAATTGAAAGAGTTTTAGTTTGGACTATGAGTGGGGACCGACCTATTATTATGTACTCCAATCCCGACGGCAGTAACCATCGTATGCTTTATTCTGCGAACGAAAAACAGCCCTTCCATCTGACCATTGATTATGAGAATGAAAACTACTTTTTCATTGATATTAAGGATTTTTCCTTATATTCAATTAACTTCAACGGAAAGAATGAAAAGTTTTATCTGAAATCTCCTGAATTTTTTCTATCTATCAATTCTATGAGTGTTTTTGGAAATGACTTGTATCTGTCAGATGAGCACAGAATATATAGAGTCCCACAAATATCTGATGGCATAAAAATGGCTGAGATTTTGTTCAAAACTAATCACAATTTGACGAAAAGACAACATTTCATTGAATACAAAACTAAAGTATTGAACAGAGAAAAGTTTTTTGGTTTTAAAATCAATTATCCAGGATTATTTTTCTTTAATATAAAGAATATTTGCAAGAATGCGAACTGTTCTCATCTCTGTCTTCCAACAGATAAGTCCTATCGATGTGTCTGTCCTTTTGGTTACAATTTGATTGATAGCAAGAAATGCATTAAAACTTTAGAAACTTCGAAGCATTCAAAGGAAAGGTCTGATCGACACTCAAATAGTCATCAGATAATCAATTCATTACTGATTGCATTGGTTTTGATTTTGATGCTATTGTATTACATAAGGTATTTGTGACTATTATTCATTTATATTTTGTTTTTCAATTCATATTTTTCAATAGCACCAAGATCAAGAAATTGACTCAATTTGAGCAAGTTAATTCTGATCCCTTGAAACAAATCCGACTCAGATTAATGACAAACGAGAGTCAGGATCCAAACAATGATTTCAGCCGATATGACGATGAACTTTGAAAAATTGATGAAAAACTTATCTTGCACACAATCAACTTTCACATTCATCACTTTCACTGATTAGGAATTTAATAAGAATCGGTTTCAACTCTTTTGAGAGGAAACGATAACATAAAATAAACATTAGATTGTATTTCAAACTGAATGACAAACGATGGGATGTTTTCTCAAATCAAATGACTTTTCATTTGTTATCGAAACTCATTCATTAGAGCATCGAAACAGTGTTTTCAAAGTTTTTTTTGTTTCTTGGCTTTCGATACGCAATAAAATGTTCAATTTATTGATTTCGTTAACCTTTATTGGATTATCCCTGTCTCATTCTATTAATATACCCCGAACTTCTGACCCAGAATATCCTCTTATTCCATATCCAGGAGATCTTGATTTCTCCTCGGCTTCAGATTATCTCGATTTCGATGAAAGTGATGAGAAAAATGTGACAAATCTGAGCGTAAAATGTTCACATTCATTGACTGACGACCAAGGTGAGGTGAAGAGTCCAGGCTATCCAGGCGGCTATCCTGATATTGTAATATGCGAATGGAATATCACTGTTTCTCCAAATATGAGTATCTATTTAAACATCAGTGGAATTCGGTTAAGAATATTGGATAGGATTCACATATTTGACGGACACACAAAAAATGACAATCTTTTGGAATTACTCAACCGATACACGTATCCAAAAAATGTGATTTCTTCTCAAAACAAAATGTCAATTCATTTTCACTCTAAAAAGAGTTATTTGGAGACACAGACCAAAGGATTCGCTCTTAAATACAAAGCAATTGCCCATGGTCAGTTTAATTTACATTCATTTAAACCAAATTGAATAATCAATTAAACTATCATAATTAACTTGAATTATAGGATGTAATCTGCGTTTGAATGATAGTAAAGGAGTTATTCAGAGCCCCGGATATCCTGACAGCTATCCGCCCAACATTAAGTGCGATTGGATAATAAGAAATGATTTCAACACTAATATTATTGTCACATTCAACGAGTTTGATCTGGGAGATGGCCTAGATAGTCTTGAATACCATTATTATAACTCTTTGAGTGGCAGAAATATTCCCAGGACTTTGATCTCCAAAACTAATTATTTAAGATTAAAACTTCAATCTTACCTTGGTCAACCTGGAAAAGGATTTAATCTGACTTATTTCGCTAAAAAGTGGTGTAAAGACATTTTCATTTATATATTACATTATATTATGCTAATTTTAATCTCTTTTTGACCTAGTTCCTGATAGAACATTTGTTATCTTTGCCTCCAATGCTATAATCAATGCATTCAATGATGAAATCAAAACAATTGCAATAAAAGGACATAAAATGTCAAAATATATTGAATACGATGAGAAAAAAGGGACATACGTTTGGTTCGATCCCTTGAGTCATAGGATTTATGTGAATAACAAGAATCTAACCACAAAATCCTTTGCCATTAGTGGAACTCCAAATAGTTTGGCCCTCGAATACAATTTGGATCTCCTCTTTTGGATTGATATCAAATCGATGACAATCAATGTTCTGAGTGTTAACGACAGCAATAATAATATCTATGAAGTCTTCAAACTAGAAGATGAAAATCCAAGAGATTTGATAATTAATATGAAAAAGTCTCTTCTTGTGTGGAGTAATGTTGGAATATATCCCGGGATAATGACCTCCTGTTTAGATGGAAGTCAACTGAAAACTCTTTACTCAAACACTAAGCAAGCATTTCATCTAACAGTTGACTATCAAAATGAGAAATACTTTTTCATTGATATAATCGATCACTCGTTGTATTCAATAGATTTCAACGGAAATAATGAAATTTATTTCTTGAAGTCAACCGAATATTTCGATTCAATTAATTCAATGTTTGTTTTGAATAACGACTTGTATTTGTCGAATGATATGTCGATTTTGAGAATACCTGAACTCGATTTACAAGTAGACAAAACTCAGATTCTATATAAAGTCAAAAAGTATTCTCCAAATGACTATTACTTTATGAACGAAGCGATTGATATCAATAGAGAGTCAATCAATGGGTTTAGGATTTTAGGCGAAGAGTTTCAATTAAATCCGAACTCAAACTCTAATAACTGTAATCAAAATAAGTGCCAATACTTGTGTCTCCCTAACCATCAATCGTATCGATGTTTAAGTCCATCCATTCCTCAGGATTTGAGCAAAATTTTGAACGAAGTTTCCAATCAAACGACAAATTCTGTTAAAACTGAATCACTTGTTGTCCCGATTCATGACAATCACAATTCAAACACTCTTTCAGTTTTTAATACAGTTTTGATTGTTTTGCTCATTATTTCCAATACTTTTATCGGTTATATTCTTTTCAGGTAAAATTTATCCAGAACATTTCATTATTATTTTTATTTATTCTCAATTACTTTTATTTTCAGATTATATTACACCAAAAAAGTTGTCCCAAAACGTTCATTGATTAGGTCTCGTCAACCACCGGAAGGCACTGATAACAGTATTCTGTATTCAAATCTATCAAATTCTGTACAAAACTTACTCCACATCGAAAATATCTCAAATGCTTAACACTTTTACACTTATTTCAAACAATTTTATCATAATTTCAATATTTTATTACTTGTTTATTGAATTACAATATATTTTATTTTTGCTGACATTGATTAAATTGATTTGGATATGAATTGCAGGATAATTGAATTAAGATCATTTTATTTGATCAAATAATGATTTTAAAATTAGCAAGCATAATTTGAAAAGTATTAGGCTAATTCTTAAAATGACAGTTTTATTTTTATGTCACACATATTCATATCTTTTATTTGTTTTGAAGAATAGATAAAATGGAAAATCATAAGAATTATCAAACAAATAACCAAGGGGCTAAGGGTCGGCTTGACTACTCCTACAATTATCTCCGAATTCAAATAATTATGTATATTTTAAGAGTGTTTCTAAAGTGTTGCATTTATAAAATATAAAATATATTATAAAATAAATTTAATAAAAATGTTCTTGCATCAATTAATTGACGCAATTCTTGTTGTTGTCTTCCGGTTGTTTTATAATGAAAATTGTGGTAAAATAGGATTCAATAGAAACCAACAATTTTTGCTCTAAATTTGAGTCTCATCTCCGAAATAGTGATAAAAGTTTGACTAAAATCTGATTTCAATTCCAAATCAAATAAAAAATTTGTTTATATTAGAAATGATATCACATTTGAGAGACTTATTATTAAAATAAATAAAATCCTTGAATTTGTCTGAAAAAAATATTTTCGATTCTTTGAAACGACAAAAAAATTGATTATAAACTTAGTCATTTTGCGACTCATTTTATTGCTAGTTTATATGGAATCAAAATGAGTCCAATCTATTCATTGATTTTGATTGTGATCTGCTATTTGAGCGTTTCCTTCGGATCCGGTAATTAATAATTATATTACTTTTATATTATTTTATAATAAATTCAATGTTTAGACGACTGTAAAAGCCAGCAGTTCACAGAAGAGCATGGTGATATAAACTTCACCCGTTCTGTTAGCTCAGAATCACATCTTCCTGACTGCGAGTGGAGAATAACAGTCCCTAAAAATAAGAGTATTCTTCTGAATATCATTGAAATAAATGTCAGATATCGCGACAAATTTGAAGTTTACGATGGTGATTCTGACCAGGATACTTCTTTGACGCAGAGGATCGACAGCAGTAGTTATCTATCTTTGACGGCCTCTGCCATCGCTCGCAGAAGAAATCTATTGTCGTCTGGAAATCAAATGTTAATTAAATTCAAAGCAAACGATGATTACATTTATTTGTATTCAAAAAGGAATTACACAATAAATATGCGCTACAGTACTGTCTCATCAGGTATTTATCGAGTTTGGTCCATTCGATATTAACTAGGTAGTTTTTCAATAGGTTGTGGCGGAACTTTCGACGAATTAAGTGGTGTTATCAAAAGCCCGGGTTATCCCAACGATTATTATAGTAATATTGAGTGCAAGTGGAGAATAAATGTGGCCGAAGGCAACTCCATTATATTCGTTTTTGATGAATTCAAAACTGAACAAGGTCATGACTTTCTCAAATTTGACAGTTATGGCCTTGTTAAATTTAGTGGACACGAAAAACCACCAAATTTTATATCGAACTCGAATTCAAGGGATATCTACTTCGAAACAGATGAGACAAATACTGACAAAGGCTTCAAAATCACTTACAAAGCACTGGCTTTGGGTATATTTTCTGCAATTAATTAAATTTTTTGTTAAATCATTTGATTTTTTAGAGACAAACAAAACTTTTCTGATCTTCGCAACCGATGCTATCATTAGATCGAATTCCACTCAAAACAATACAATTGCTGTCACCGGACATAAGATCTCAAAACTATTTGAATTTGATTTCACAAAAGACAATATATTTTGGTTCGAACCGGAAAGCCGTACACTCAATAGGAAGTCCAATAATGTGTCAATAAAGTCGGTGGTCATCACTGGAAGACCAAATAGTCTGGCGCTCGACTATATTCATGACAACATCTATTGGATTGATATTAAGTCCAAAACAATTAACGTAATGAATATTTTGGACCAAAACAGTGTTTATATAGTCTCTCGACTCGAAGGCGAAAACCCAAGAGATTTGATAATTAATATGAAGAGGTCTGCCCTCGTCTGGAGTGATGTCGGCTCTGACCCTAAAATAATGTACTCAAATCTGGACGGAAGTGAACGGAAAATCCTCTACTCTGAGTCGAGACAAGCCATGCATTTAACTATAGACTATGAAAATGAAAGATATTTTTTCATTGATATTACGGATCACTCGTTATATTCAATTGATTTCAACGGAAATAATGAAAAGTTTTTCATTCAGTCGACGCTATTCCTGGATATAATCAATTCGATGATTGTTTTGAATAACGACTTATATCTGGCGAATGAATACATGATTTACAGAATACCTGAATTGGACTTACATTTGATGAAATCTCAAGTCCTCTATAAAGTGCATTATTTCCCTAACTTTGAACTAGATGATTTCATTATGACAAACGCCAAGGATGTCTTTAGACATAAAATCAATGGCTTCAGGATTTTAGACCCAATTCAACAGCCGATAGTTGACAATAGATGTGAGGCCAACATATGTCAGGGTATATGTTTGCCTAACGCCAACTCCTATCGCTGTCTCGATTCTGATGAGAAAGCTATCAGTCCCTCACAATTGGTCCTCAAAGACCTCGACGACACTTCTAATACTCATATTTATCGGGAGAAGAGTACGAATACTCTCTCGATATTTAACTTAATTTTCTTCTTTCTATTGCTTTCAATAATAGCTTTAATGAGTTTTTCGATATTCAGGTATTTTATGAAACTATTTAATCAATTGTTTAATCATTTTTGTCTGAATATAGACTTAAAAAAGAATTGATTGGAATCAAAGATAATCTTATCTATCAAACGCCTAATCCTAGGCTTTCACTGCAAGAGAACCGTTTGGAAACGGTGTCTCACATTGTCGACAGCAGATCCTATCATAATCTGTTAGAAATGGAGGACAAATAATGTTTAATCGATAAATAATTCAATTTTTATAATAAATATAAATTTTATTTAAATTAAAATTCAATTGATTAGTGTTTCACTTTTCGCGTATAAAAAACCTATAAAATTGTCTCAATTTTCAATAATTTCATTGAAATCAAATTATTTGGTTATTAATTGAAACCCAAATTATATTATAAAATATAAATGAATTTAAAACTTATTTTTATATAATTAATAGACTTTTGCATAAACTGTGAGAACAAGGAATCGATTTTAAATCAGAATAAAACAGAATTTAAATAAAAATAATTCAAAAAATATGAATAAAATTATAGAAAAAATTGATTATAGACTGAAAAGTAATAATAAATGAATGTTTGACTCAACAGTAAGGAGTCAGTCAAAGGAATCCCTCTTTTCGGGTGAGAAGTGCTGCACTTATTTTGTCACATAATAACGTGGGGTTCGGCCACTGATTGTGAGATAACTTTGTGCGGCAGTACTTTCGCTCCATTCAAATAGAGTTCGTCTTTGACTGAGACGTCTTCCCCCAAAACAGTCACGTTTTCCATCCGAACCCATTGCCCGACGACACACTTCCACCCAATAATACATGATTCGAGCCATGAGTGCGATTTGACGATAGCGTCCGCCAAAATCGTACACTTTTTTATGCAAACCCCGTCTTCGATGACAACATTGGGACCAATTGTGACGTTGGGTCCTATCCGGCAGTGTTTCCCTATTTTGGCCGTCGGGTCGACTAAAACGTTGCCGACTATACCCTTTCCCTGATATAATTGTTGAGGTTTTGACACTTTTAAAGAGTTTAAATAGAGAGCCATTCCTGTGAGGAAGTCCTTAGGCTGTCCGACATCCATCCAAAAGCCCTTCAACTCAAATGCGTACAGATTGTGGTCACTGGCCATCGATGGGAACACTTCAGTCTCAATAGATGTCGGCCTCAACTGTTGGTCATTGAAATTGAATTAAGTTTTTAAGACAATCGAAGACTGACTTCAATCCTATTGAGAACAGACGTATCGAAGAGATAGAGTCCGGCATTGATTTTGTTGGACACAAACTCCGACGGCTTCTCAACGAACCGATCGATTTGTCCGCTCCTCTGATCGTAGACAACGACACCGTATTTGGAGGGCTCTTCCACTCGAGTCACCTGACAATCAAAATAAGGTATACATTTTTGGTTAAGAGGTGTGTGTTTTGAAACATACGACAATAGTTCCCTCCTTTGCGTGACTTTTGTGGAAATCAATCATTTGTCTGAAGGGAAAGTCACAAATAATATCACTGTTTAACACAAAAAAGGGTTCGCTGTCCTCCAGTAAGAGCTCTCTGGCCAGAGCCAGAGGACCGGCTGTTCCTAACGGGTATTCTTCGTGTGATATCGTTATACGAATTCCCAACTAATGACCCAAAAGTTATAGTAATTAATTAAAAGTAAATGTAAGAGAGGTCTGACCTCCTGTTCCTTTGCCTTTATCTCCTTCTCTAACATCTCTGCTCTATAACTGACCGCAAGTATAATGTGTCTGACGTTTGCCTAAAGTTTTTGATTGAATTTAAGATTAATTTAAATGAAATAAAAAGCGAATGAGAGGTAAGACCTGAACGAGTGCTTCGATCTGATGACAAATCATAGGTTTGTTACAAAACTCGACCAAAGGTTTGGGAAGAGACAGTGTCAGTGGCCGAAGACGAGTGCCATAACCCCCCACTAGTATCAGGGCTTTCATCGCAGAGACGTTTGATTTGATTTTTAATTAAATTATGTTTTTTGTACTCAAAATATGTTTCAATAAATTCATTGATTTTAAGCCGACTTTTGACTGACGTTACACTAAATCATAAAAACAGTTCACAAACAACGTTAACATAAGGAGGGGTTTGAGTTTGTTTGGCATTTTAGTCACGTTTTTGATCCAATGTTTTGATACAAAAACCAATTTATTTGAAACCAATTGAGTCTTAAAATAAGTTTTTATTTGATTTTTTAATATAATGTTTTTGACGCTAAAACTTATGCGTCGGTCGGCACTCACCGAGAAGTTTATCGGACGGACGGTTATCGTGAAGGAGGGGGACGTCGACGGAGCGATGCGTGTCCTCAACCGCATTATGGGCTCCGAAGGCCTGTTCGACATTTTTCGTCGGACCCGAACATATGAAAAGCCATTTAATACCCGACGGCGAGTCAATTGGCAGTTATGTAAAGCCATTTACGACGAAGATATGGACCGGAAGATCAATTTTGTTATGCGAACCAATCGGGTCCCAAAAAACATCGAAATCCAACTCTAATTAACAAATCAATTGATTTTTTATTATAGTTTTGTTTTCAATAGATTAAGTCATTTCTAATTATTATAATTAAATGTTTTTCTCATTTATTTTATTTTTATTAGTTTTCAAATTGTTTTCAAAATTGATTTGAGTTTATATTAATTGACCTCTTATTCAATGTTTGTTTAAGATTTGATAAAAAAAATTATAATTTAATAACAATCAGTCATTTTTAAACTTGATATAATCTACTCAAATTTTCATCTTGAACATTTTCTCAGTAATAGTAATTAAACAAAACCTTTGGTCCCTTCAAAAAAAACCATAAGATTTAAAGACTCGGATCTTATTCGAAGTCATTCGAAGTCTAAGTTTTCGGATGCGATAAAAGTTTGAGTCGGAGTCCGTCCGAAGAAAACTCTATTTTATTGATCACTATATCTGTGTTCACCCGAACTGTAACTAAGACTTGACGACAGCCGACGCTCAGCACAAATACTCGAAACGTTCAGAAAAGGCAAAAGGGTTTCCAAGATATCATACAACTCAAGAGTTAAATCCTTATCAGCCATTCGTAGCACTTCTTGAATATGATTTGTTTAAATATTTTTGAAAAACATCTGATTTTTGATAATTAATTAAAAAATTTATTAATAGTTCCAATAATTTAGAATCAATTTTAATGTATTTATCTCCTGATTCAAGACCATCCTTGACCATTAATTGAAGAATTTTAATTAAATATATTTTAACTAATATTAGGTTTAAATTACATAATAATTAAAATTATTTCGAATAAAAACTTTAAAAAAATTGATTAAAGTTATGTAAAAACATTTCACAAAAAGCAGTGCTAGTAATTGATAAGTGATATGAAATACATTATAAAAACTCTTTTATCTGTTCTGTAATTGGAAATAATGTTTTAAATCAGTGACGTCTGCTTGCAAAAGTTGTACCTTGCAAAATTAACATTCTGTATAATAATTAAATTGGGTTTAAAATAATTTGAGCTTGATTATTTAATGATAAGCAATGTTAATGAATCAAAAATTATAAAGCAAATGAACATGCACTTTTTACTCATAAAGAAGCCATAAAATTAATTCAAAATTAAATAAAAATATGAATTAATATCTTATTTTATCGGACACTAAATGGTTTGATACTTTTCGAACTCCTTTCGAATTGTTTTTGAGAACAAACAAGGTGTTTTCAAGATCAATTACAACTGGGTATCTTTAATTGATTTTTGTGATGTTTGACGTATTAGTTGTAAGACTTGAGTACTCTTTAGTACAAACCTATCGATAGTTTTGTAGACATTTTTCAGTTAATATCTGAGAAAATGATTGAATGGTTTCTACAAATGTTTTCAATAAACTTATGATTCATTGTTTTTGTGACAAATGTTGGCCTAAAAGTCAAAACAAACGACAATTCAATTCATTATTTGAATTGAAGACATGTTTTCATCGAAACCAAAGCCATTATCGTCGCCATCGAGAGTCAGTATAGAAGAGGCCAATAGTCACCTGAAGTTAGTCCACCAGAGAGTGGAACAGTTGGAGACAATTGTGACCAAAAGAGATCAGCAGCTGATCCACAGCGAAGAGAGCCATCGACAAGAGATGCACCGATTGAGCCATTCGTATGACAAACACTGCAAAGAACTCAATCACGAAATCGATTGCTTGAAAAACAAAGTAATCGTTTGTTTAGAGTCTTAAGACTCTTCACAACTGTTTCTAACATTTTTTCCCTCTTCCTCTTCAGATAAGAGAACTCGAGATTAAAGTCATTCAACAAAATGAGATAATCGAAGGAAATGAAGAGAAACTCCAGATGTTGTCACAAATGGTGTCTTTTGCCCCAAATTTAGAGAAATTACTTAAATTAATGAATGGTTTAGCCATCGATAACAAGAATAGTGAAGAACTACTGAATCACAACAACAATCAGACCATTAGTTGTGTTAACGATTCAAATAATGTCTTAAATCATAAAAATCCTAAAAATCTGTCAAAAAATGAATCGATTGAAGACATGAACGGCTTTTGCGATGAGAAGAGGGAATCTCTCGAAGACACGACTCGTTTGTCACAATTTGGGACCAATTCTGACATAAATAGCGATAACTCTTCAAAAGGTATCCGAAAATACGTAAAATACAAAACAAATGATTTGTGTTTGGCTTCGGGTGTCGAAGAAGAGGGGGTCAGCACTACGTCGACGTCAACTTCCGGTCAGTCGCCGACAGCCAACAGCCAAACGGCAAGTCTTACCAATTCTGCGGAGAAGGTGTCCCACAAGAAGTCACAAAACAATTCAAAGCTTAGAATTGGTCGCAGTTTTAACATAACCGCAAACTTCTCCGACGAAGAGGAGGTGGTGTCCGACCGCCGGCCCTCTTCTCGACGCAAAAAAGTTACTCAGATTTAGTGGTTTTCCAAATATTAGCCCAAAATCTAAATCTAGTCTTAATTTGTGACGATTTGAACGTCTGGTCAACAAATTGTATTCAAAACCCATTACTCTATTCATTACTTAATTTAATTGAAATTATTTTTTATACACTTTTTGTGATTTTATTTATTATTTTATTTGTTTTTTGAGATTAAAATTAATTTTACATTAAATTCATTTCAAATCAAAAGTTATTAAACAAATTATTTTCAATTAATGAGAGTTAGTCTGACATCTGTTGAGAGAAACAGAGAACCACTTATTGCGGATGTTTTTGAGCGACGCTTAACGGATAAAATCCGAACTAATATTTGACTGAAGAGCACATAAAGTGTAGAAACAATTATTTTTCACAAATTTTGGCTCAAATTTACAACATTTCCGAACATTTATTTATTTTATCTGATTTTTATTCGTATAGAAAAATATACGAATTATTGTCAACACAAGTGGCGCCACATTTTGTCGACCATAACAACAGTCAATAGGTTTTGTATTTGAAGCCTTCAATTTGAATGCAATTTAATGTTCAATTAATTGCTTGTTAACTGATCTGACAACTGATATGACCCGAACCAATCCAAATGTATTGATAGCGGGAACGCCCGGCACCGGGAAGTCAAGCATTTGTAAAGAATTACAGCAATTATTGCCAGACTTTAAATACATACAAATCTCTGAGTTTTGCAAAAATAATGATTGCATTGAATCACGTGATCACAAGTTGGACACCGATGTCATCGACGAAGACCTTATGATCGACAAACTCGAGCCAATCATCAGGAGTGGCGGTTATCTCATTGATTACCATTCGGCGGATCTCTTCCCTAAAGAACTAATCGACGGTTTGTTTTTCAAATGATTTGAGACTTTAATTGATTTAATTGTTAATTAATTTTATTGTTTTGTCTTCAGTTGTGGTAATAATTCGTTGCAATAATACTATACTTTACGACAGACTTAAGGACAGGGATTATAACGAAGAGAAGATCACAAACAATATTGAGTGCGAAATATTCAATACAATAACCGAAGAGGCAGTCGATTGGTTCGGTTCGGAGGCCGTCCACCAAATGACTAACGAAACAACTGAACAGTTGGACAACAATTGCCAACAGATCTGTAGTTTAATCACAAAATTTAAGACAAAATAACTTTTTTTCCGATAAAACCATTTTTAATGTCATTTATTTATCACTTATTAATTGAAATATTTTTAATCATTTTAATAATTAATTCAATAAATTGAATCTTGATAATTTAGTATTGTCCATGTTCAATTTGTTTGGAAAGAAAGATTTAATAAAAAGAAACAAAAAAAAATATTGTGGCAAGGGTGGGATTCGAACCCACGCCTCCGAAGAGACTGGTGCCTTAAACCAGCGCCTTAGACCGCTCGGCCACCTTACCAGTTGATATTCAAATGTCTGAGCTCAGCATAAATTCCTATAATCGCTAATTATTTTCAATGCATTGAATAAAATGTTGAAATAAATTAATATCTGTTTTGATCTCAAACTTCAGACTTTACCTGTTTTTCTGATTAACGACTAAAAGTTTTTTGGCCTCAATTTAATCACTTTTGCCTTAAAGTGCTTTAATCTGTCGTTTAGTTTATATTAACTCATTTGTAGACAAATTATTTATAGACTGAAATTGAATTGAATTTTATCTGTTTATCTCTTTTCATAATGTTTTCAACTTTTATTCAAATGAAGAAAATTTTAAAAAGTATTGATTTTTATTTTTAAATGAAACCATTCTTCGGAAAATTCTATACATTATATATTTTCAAGTTTATAGAAAACACGATAATTTTAAGTCAATATATATTTCAAGTATAACATAGTTTTCCAGACTTTTATTTAAGGAATATTCTGGTAATCGATAATTCATATGAAACTGAAGTGAGTTTTGAGGATATATTATAATGAAGTCACGCATTGATTCAGAGAAATAACAGTGAAATGTAGTGAACTTGACATTCAATTAGATTATTATACGAATGATTTCTTGTCATACCTTGAAATATATGAGTTGTGCCAATACTTGGATTTATACGACTATTATATTTGAGTCTTTGCTATTATTTATTATTCTGTGCTTTTGTATGAATCCGGTGTTTCTCCGGCTTTGGTTTTGGGGTTTCGTATAAGAGTTTGTTGTGTTCGACGTAATGCAGAAATACAGACAAAAAGTCAGTGAGTTTTCTCGTAAAAAGAGGACAGAATTTATTTTTTTGGTGGGTCTGTCACTTGTGGTGTTGGGATCGTTCCTATTATTCGCTTTTCCCAGACTTTTGTCACTCGGTTTGCATAGATTTCATATAAAAGTTTGTCATTTGTTTGAAAACCAATTATTTTTCTTTTAATTAATAGGATTTGATATGAATTTCAAATTAGAAGACGGAAAATTCATATTTGAGAACTGGTCAATTTTTTATCATCAATTTTTGTTAGTTTTTTAATTGCAATTCTCTGATAAATAGGAAAGAACTACCGGTCCCTCTATGGACCCGAGCCTATCTGTTTGACATTCAAAATCCGGATGAGTTTAAGAATGGCGCCGTTCCTGTGATCAGAGAGATAGGGCCCTATGTTTATAAGTAAACTAAACAATTCTATAAAATTTTTCGAAAAGACCAAGTTTATTTTTTGTGTTTACAGGCAGTTCAGAACAAGAGAAATATTAGGATGGTCAGTTTTCTATATATGTTTTCTTTAATTAAAACTAAAACAATTGATTAAAAGGTCGGACGACAACAGAAAAGTCAAATTCATGGAAACATTAACTTTTTATTACGAAGAGAGTATGAGCGCCGGCCCTCTATCCGATAAACTGACTCTGGTTAATGTCCCGCTTCTGGTAAGTCTTTATGATTACTATTAAAATAATTGGATTTCACTTGGATTTAGTTATTCTTGAATTCTAATTGATAAGAGCAAGAACAGATTATTTTTTAGAAATATACTGTATTTAAATGTTTCTCTCATTTAAATGACTCAATACTACTGTGAATCAAATAAATGGAAATAATAGTCTTTTAACAAAAAGTGATGAAAACATTAATTAAAATGTCATTAGATTTGAGATATTAGTCATTCCTTACAAAAACCAAACAATGGATGTTAGATGCGATAGATTTTTGATTGTATTATTATCACTATTATTATCTAGATCGTTTTCTCAATCATAAACATGGCGGTGGAGATATTCCCTTTGACTCCTGTCATATCTCCGATTGTCAATAATGTTGTGAACACACTTCTGGTCACACATAGGGAACGGCTTATCGAAACTCGAACTGTAGAGGAGGTACTAAACGGCAGACGAATAGGTCTGTTGGACACCATTGACATTGTAGCCAAACCTCTGCGAATGATGGGACTGCCTATACCTGAATATGGGATCTCTGCTTATAAACTGAAGGATAATAAGTATGGTTTTCTCGCCATAAGGAATGCCAGCACTTTCGGTCCCTTTGAGGCCTGGACTGGAATGGAGGGAACAAAAGAGAAGTTTACTCACATAGCTTCTTATCAAGGAAAGAGGTCAATTGATCTTGATAATTTCTATTAGATAAGTGTTTAGATATTTTAAATTGTATGCAGACGTCTGGGTATATACCGACACGAGTCTTGTGATGCAATGAACGGAACGGATGGTATGCTTTTTGGAACATTCCCGGACACAACGAAACCAATTTACGTAATGAATGTGCATGCTTGTCGATCACTCAGATTTGATTATGCTGGGTAAGTTGATACCCATTTATATTGTCCTGAAATTCATTTGTTATTGACTTAAGGGACACATTCGTGAAGGGAATGACGGCCTATCGCTATGAGATGAGTGACAATATCTTCGATGGCCCCGAATATAACCGTCAGAACTGGTGTTTCTGTCCGAAAGGAGTCGAACCTAAGAAATGTCACGGATTGCTAGATTTGGGACAGTGTTTGGCTGGTGTGCCCTTTGCTATGACTTTACCCCACTTTCTCAACTCTGATCGATTCCTAACCGGTGTTCAAGGGTTAAGTCCTGACCGAGAAAAGCATATGGGCTTCTTTGAAATAGAAAAGGTAAAAATAGTCAAGGTCTTTTTATTTGCATTTCACTGACATTTTATCCAATATTTCTGAACAGACTTTAGGTATAACTTTAAGAGGTTTCGCCAGATTTCAAATAAACCTAAAGCTAAGACCCTTCACATTCGTTCCGGGACTCAATGGCTTCCGACCCACTCTTTTACCCTATTTGTGGTTAGAAGAGGTTTTCAAATCATTATTCAATTGAATAATAATTTAATTTATTTGTATTTTAATTGTAATAAAGGGAGCGATAGTTGAGGGTCCCCTCGGATTGTTACTTAAAGCAGGATCTTGGTCTATCACTGGCGCTCACTATGCTTTCATTTTGGTTGTATTGTTGGGGACGGGTATCGCTTTGATGTCATCCGTCACAATGTATAAGAAACGAAACGATGTAATTAACAAATGAACTTATGTTCAAACGATCTAATGATCTTGCACAGTTTTTGTTTAATTTCTTAATTGTATTAAAAGGGAAATAAACCGAAACAAACGGAAAGACAAATCAATGGTCTACCAAATTATGGGCAACAGAATGAGGGCGGTCTTAACCGGAGCGTAAACTACGGTCCACCCAATCTCAATATGAACTGGAACTCAGACCCAGAATCTAATATCTCAGGAATGCAGAGACCTGTCCCTAATGGTGGAGTTCAGATCTACCCTAATCTCAATGCAACGAACGGTCAGATCCGTACGATTTCAAAGACAGTGGATATGGGGACTCAAAAGAATGGTTATGCCAGGTATTATAGAATGATCTTGCTATTGTTTTACCTTAACTTTAAATATTTAAAGTAGGAGTCAATCGGGTGAAAGTCTGGGAAGTAATAAATCAGTGATAGATGAAAGACATTCGGGACATTCATTACAAAATGAGATATCCCTTCCTCCAGTCGATGGTGAGACGACTCATACGACTCTCATTATTCAACGAAAACCGTTTCCCAACGAATTCAATAATAAATAATTCATAAAATGATAACAAATCACAAATTTTTATATTTTGATTGCATTTTATTGAAATCATTTACTTATTGTTAAAACACATAATAATTATTTATGAAATTTATTCTAAAGTTATTTCTATTGAAAATAATTATAACAAAATAATAAGAAATATAATAATATAAGAAAGATGACCACTGATGACCATGGTTGTATTCATTAATTACGAATTGAAACGAGTGCTGCCAAACAATTAAACGAATTCATATTTTGTCTTCACTTTATTCTGAGTCTTCACTTGATTTTTGTCTTTCATACGGTATTCCCGACTCAAGTCATAAACACGTTTTGTCTCACTTTCTGTCTTCGAGTTTCGCTTCAATAGATCCGGTTTTTGAATATCTGGCGTTAGTTTCAGACATTTATGTTTCCGACAAACCATTTCTTGTCTCAAAGTAAAATATTTTTGATGAATTAAAATCAAAATTACAGACAACGTAATGAACAAAACAAATGAGTTGAACGAAACAATGCTAAATATTGAAAGATAACAATAATTGTTTTCACTCAACTCTTTTAAATTATTTATTAATTGTTTAATCGTTTGAATGTCTTCGTTGAGACTCTTGAGAGAATTGTGTGAAGACATTTTGAAACAGTGACTGTTTGTCGTCAATCAAACTCAATAGTCAACTGAAAATTTCATCAAAAATCCACTATTTATAGGGTTTACATAATTCCTAACAATTGTTATCAGATAAATGTTTTCTTATCATAGATTAGGATTAATATTTGTATTTAGGATTTGTGAAATGAGTCGGATTAAAATAACTCTAGTTTTGAGCCTTAAAATAAAAATTTTATTAATTTTCAAAAACAAGAGTCACATAAATAGGTCATCAAAATTGTTAGTAAGAAATGTATTGCAATTAAATTCATAGAAATAGTAAAAAGTATTAATGATTTTTAGTTTTGTCGACGAAATTAGTTTTTGATTATATTTTGAGAACAATTCATTTACTCAAGATTTTAGAGGGCAGACCCTTTTCGAGTATTTCTGGGTAAACAATTCCAGGAAAGTACTGATTAAAACCGGGCTGTTCTATGGCCTGACACGAGAACTCGTAATCGCCTTTTGGTGCCCTGAAAGTGATTTCAGCCCTGAGCAATCTTATGAATTTTAATCCTGGTTCCTGCGCACAACCCTTTTGAAAGTCATTCTCATCGAATACTTTAACCTTGCTAACTGTTGCGTTGATGAGATCAGCGTCAGCTACTATTCCTTCATGTATTTCAAAGTGAAGACCTGTTTTCAAAACAAAAAAAATCATTTCAATGAAAAGATAAACTCTTTTTTAGGTTTATAACCGTTTTTGACGACATTAGTGATCGTAAAATTGACAGTCGGGGCCAAAACTGCCGGTCTATCCCCTAATGTTATTCCAAATGACTCTCTCGCCAATGGGTTCGACATATAATAATTGGCACAACTCATGTTCAGGAAGAATAGCTCATCCCTTCCAATGCGAACCACATCGAGACGTCCTTTACTCTGGCATTTGTCGTATGTCTCGTAGTTATGAATTTCAGTGTCTAAAAGTTGTTTGATATATCAATTTAATTAATTATCATGGTCTATCAAATTACTCACTTCGCACTGGTAGATAAGTTACTTGCTGAGCAATAGGTTGTGGCTGTACCAGGTATTCCTCTTGCAAAACGGCGTTCGATGTATCTAGGAAAATTATTGACAAGAAAAAAGTTTAGAAAAAAGTGAAAACTATTTTGAAAAAATGGTTTTACATATTTTGAGTGATATGAGAGATATGCTAAAAATGATCGATGAACAAATCATTTTGAAACTAAAATTTCGTTTCACAATAAATATTTGATTCCACGTAATGAGACGAATGAGAAAATTTTAATATCTTTAGAAAACTTGAAAACCCTGTCCTCCAGTCTTTCAAACGTATGCATTAAATCACTGAATGATTGGATAATTAGTGAAATTATTTTCAATAAAATAAAGAATAAAAGAAAATATTTGTTTTGTTTTGTTTTGTGACCCATTTGTTGAACACATATCTAAGTATTGATTAATACAATATTAAAATGAATTTCATTCAAAATTTTCGTCGAATGTATTGAACATTGTTTTGAATAATTGATTGATTCAATGGATTTTAAACCATTAATTGTCTTCATTATATGTATTCATTTTTTTCAAAGGAAGAGAGAGAGAGAGAGAGAGAGAGATCTTGTCTTGAAATGAAGTATATGCACGCAATTTGCTTAGGTTTGAGTTTTAATTCAATATCACCATGGGAATCTTAATTTTATAAATTTTTGAAAACAATATGGAAGTTTAAAGAACATAAAAATCATTGAAATCTTCGTTATTTGTTATACAAATCATTATAAAGACTTTGAAAACAAGAGACTGAATAGTAGTGAATAAGAATAGGAATTAGTTTTTGAATAACAAATTATTATTCAAAAGTGTTTTAAATTCAAATTTTTGATGATATGCGGGCTTTCCTTTTTGTGATGATTGTTGTGTTCATCGCTTATCTATTTTTTATTAAACTAAACCGTTGGAGACCGGGAGCCGGTATCAACTTGAAGAGGACCAAAGCCGTGACAGTCGATGGCGTCAAAACCTAATGGAAATCTATTTTATTTAAATAATATTTGTTTCAATGATTTTGATTTAATTTCAGTGAAATTGTTTTTCTCAATAAATTAATTTTGAAATGATCTAGATAATACTCATATAAATTTCAGTTTTAATCAAATTTCACAATTGATTTATTGTTTGTAATTAATAGTTGTGGTTATTTTAGTCACATCTCATCTAATATTTCGTCTTTTTTAGTTCAAAACTGTCATTACTTTGAAAGCTATTAATTATGAGATAATCATTTGATGTCAGAAAGTCTTAGAAGTGAAACAATTTTGTTAAATAAAGTGAAACAAAAATTCATTCAATAATTTTGTAATTTTCTTGAAAAGAGTTTTCGTCAGTAATTTTCACTAATGATAGCAATAATTAAATGATGTCTTCAATTGTTTTGTTGTTTCAGTGATTTTGTTGAGCATTAGTCTAATTTTCAGACATTTCTTAATGTTTTCCACAATTTTTGGTTCAATTATTTTATTGCTTTTTTAATGGAATGTATTTTCAGATTATTTTTGTCTGTTTTTCAAAAAAGAAAAATTAAATTAATATAAAGTTTGAAAATTTGAAAAGTTTTATATTCAAATCAATTTACTTAAATCACAATCAATAAAATGTCGAAAAAATAAATTGATTCCTATTTTAGATTATTTCAATTGATTTATCTAATCCTGGAAAGTTTTAAACTATTATTTTTCTATTTATATCTGCATGAGCAAGAATACTTTGACGAAATAACCAGTAATAAGCTTTCAATTAGTTTTCGTGTTATTCTGAAATCGAAAAAATAATGATTGAAATTAGAGCTGAGAAACACATTTCACTGAATAAGCGATAATTTATGTAAATTCATGTAAAATATCAATCCTTATCCTAACGCCAATTATCTAGTTCAGCTCAGAACCAAATCGATTAAACCCAGAATTAAAAGTAGCCAAGGAGTTGACTTGATCAACTATTCAATATGATTAATCTTGCAAATTATTCTTTAGACTAACATTATTAGATAAACTTGTTTATTTTATACTCTTGTTAGATGTTATAAAAGACGTGATAGTAGATGTATGGTAAGACACAGACAGAATGGTTATCCCATTAAAACATTTGCTAATTAAAGAGTAATTTGAGAGGCATTTGACATATGCTTCAAAAACTACACAAACGCTTGAATTGACGCATTCATTAAGATATTGAAATAAGAGAATCATTTGAATCATTGATATAATTATTGTTATATTCGATTAATTTTTGGTGAATAATCTCAAGGGTATAGTCATTGATGTGTTTCTTAAGTAAAAAAGTAATTTTCTTTCAGTAGATATGGAAAAAGCCATTAGTAATGAAATACAAGAGTTTGATGTCTATTAAAATTTCATTAATAGACAATTAGTGTCGTCAAAAATAGAGAAAATTACAAAAAAGGAAACTTTTTTCTCAAATATCTGTTTCAAAGAAATTGTGTTTTTGGTTCATAACTGGAGACAACCCTTAAGTGTCTCATTCTTTTCAAGAACAGTATCTGTACTCCACTTAATAGGAGATTCAGATAATTGTTTGTATTCTGAACTGATTTTTAAATTAATTTTATTTGTTTTAAGACTTCTGTTATTCAATTAATTGGTTCATTATTTTCGCTTAAAGTTTGCTTTTCGTGAGAAAAAGTCTTTTTATATATTTTCAAAACAATTCTTCAAAAAACTAGTTATCCGTTTGAACCACAGTCTAAATAATTTTGATCAGAATTAAGCTATTTTTGACTCCAGGACTCTCTTTATTTGATGATTTTTATGAGAATTACGAGAAAAAAATGTGATATGTTTTGTGAAAAACTCTTAATATCTCTCAGAGTATTGTTTGTCATCCAATTCATCCCAAAAATATGTTTACAACAAATGCTTTCAGAAAACTTTTCTTCACATTTTTTATGAGTTTTGATTGAACTGTAATTTTTGTTTCAAATGTTGTGATGTTTTGATTAAAAATTGCATTCAATATGATTTGTGTTATGAATGAGTTTTGATAATTATTAAAAATGTTGATAAAATTGAGATCTTTGATTTTGTTACTATTCTTGATAAAAGTTGCTAAGAGTAGTGATTTGGATAGAAATGATAATTCAATGCTTAAAAGGTCTGAAATGAATGTAATTCCAGTGGAAAGACGAGGACCCGTTACCAATCAATTGAAGGAAGTGTTTACTACTTTTTTCGGTAATCCTCCTCTGAATCTGGAAGTGCCAAAAGTCAAGCAAATGTCAAAACTATTGACACAACTGTTCCCAAGATCTGCGAATATTTTTGGTCAGAATAATACACAAAATATTCAACAAATGATTTCAAGTCATAAAACAAATGATAGAAATCGTAATAAACATAAAGTGTTGTCTAACTTTGGATACGCTTTTGACGACTCATTAGATTTCGTTTCAAAATTAAAAGACTTTGAATACAGCGATAGTTTTGGATCGGAAGGCCATCAAACCAGTGCCAGAGAACCTCAATATATGACTCCGCACCACATCTACGAGGGATCGACTCATGGATTGAAACAAATGAAGAATTCAATGGACTCAACGATAAATCATAACTTGAATCACTTTTCAAACAAAAATCAAACAAATAATGGCTTTGTTTTCACAGAATTTACTGAAACCCCTTCCGAACCGTTTAGTGGTTTGCAATCATCAGTCGAAACAATTTACGGTCAGCCCTACAGTCAGCCCCATAATCAGCCTCACAAACAGTACTTTCCATCAAAGCCAGAGTCCTCTTACAATGATATCATAACGAGTGCTGACTATAGTTCGGGTAATCCTCAAAATTCTATTGTCGTTCACTACAGTCAAGTAGAGACGGAAACTGATAACTCCCCGATTGGGAGCAACAGTGGAAGGCCTTCCGCTTCATATAGTAATGAGTCGACACTCAATAAGAATCCACATTTGATTTCGAGTGACACTAAATCGATGGCTAATAACGAGAATCCTTTGATAAAACCGATCGTAGATCAGAATAATCATAATCTGAGTGAAACGGCCTCTGAATTGAATCCTTTCCATTATATCGAAGACTTATTCAACAAAACTCATATGGAGTTCAATAAACTCGAAAACAATTTTGATTCTGTCATCGACTCCAACAAGACTTTCGACATTCAATTGGTTACCGAAAATATACGCCAAACGTATGGCATATCTCCCGATCAAAAGATGATATACAAACCGAAGGCAAATATTGAAATAAATTCAACACAATTTGAAACTCAAAACTCGATTCCTCGCAATCATTATGTCATCAAAAATAATGAAAATCTCTTGAAATCAGACAAAGAGTATAATGAAAACTCAAATTCAATGAGTGAACGGCATAAGACTGGTTATAGCCCTCAGGTCTTTGATTCAAACTTTACGGGAACCGATTGGAAACCAATTCTAACACCTTATCCTTCACTTCGGACTTATAGTGAATCATCTCTCTCTTCAAAAGCAATGGAGTCCCCAATTATGAAGCAAAACAGTCACCAAATATCTCAACTTGTGATGGGAGAGGGTATCAGTGCTATGAATAATGAAAATGATATGATGTCTGACCATATGTTAAGCATAAGACACCACAAACCATACTATCAATTAATGGAAAGACCGGGTGATCTACAAATGTCTGCTCCGGACGAATATGAACAACATTTAGCACAAGAATCGGGACATGTCTATAGACCGGTTCATATCATCAATATTACACCAAAGCCAGTGGTCCATCGGATCCGAGATTTTTTTAAACACATTTTATTTGCTAACAATCATTGAATTGAAAAAAACAGCGAATTTTTGATTTTATTGATTATGTCTATCAAATAAAAGGGTTTCAAATGAATGTATTATTCACCTTGTAATCAAAATTACGCAAAAAGTTTAAAATACATTAATTACTTAAAAATGTTTAAAAATAATTTACATAAAAATCTATTCATTTCGTAAAAACAAATAAAATCGAGACTAGTCCGATGTGTGGGGAATTGGTCTAGTAGTCGTGAAAATGTCCATGGTGATGGTCAAAATTCTGATGATAAACTCTGGGATTGTATACCATATAAGGATTCATATAGATCCAATTATTATAGCGATTATGAAGAACAGCAGTGCCGACAAAATTAGCAAAAAAATAAATATGAGCCAAACAAAGCTAAAATCTTGATAGAATAGACGGAAAATAAATTGAACCAGCATATTGTTATGCAACTCTTGTTATGAAGGGACACATTTGTTCGTGGCACAACTTCTGAATCACTCATTGATAGCGCACACAAAATGACTAAAATTAAAATTAAATTTATGACGAATTTTGAATACATTTTAAAATAAAGTTTTGAAAATAAATGTATAATAAAAATGTTTGGTCAGAGATCTGAAAGAGCTGTTATTTATACCCAGGATTTTCTCTGGACCTGGATAACAATTTGTTGTTTTAGTTATCTCAACAAATTGTTTGCAGTTACCAAAAATCCTAAGCCCATGACATGTGCTATCATTCAATGCGATTAACTTTTGATATCTTATTAGATACTAATAAACATTTATTTTGAATCTCCAATTTTGTGACAATTCTAATCCCAATCCATATTTATATCCAAATATCCAATGATTTTATCGGAAAAACCCATAATAACAGGTGTAATTTTATCTAGATCAATCAGAGTAAACATGTAAAGAAAAATAGGTAATTTCAATTATTAAACTTATTTATATGTAACATGCCAAATTTCGAAATGAATTGGTATTACTTTTTACTATCAGTTAAATTAATAGGACCATGTTTCTTATCAATGGTCATTTCCTATCAAGTTTTGGCTGAAGACAATCAAATTGATTCAATCGATAGTTCTGTTAACGATATAACAAGTATTTCAAAGAATTTCAAAATAAAATTCAAAATTAATTTGTTTTTATCTAATTTTAAAGAATCCGGTGGCAATTCACAATGTCCAGTGTGTTCACTGTGCCCACCTTGTTTACTTGAACAAGTCAAATGCAATACTCAGAGAGAGCTGGATTCAAATTCTGCACCATCAAGTAAAGTTTGTCAGCAATGTCCAGATCGAAAGCCATGTCCATCTCAAGAGTTTTACCTTAAGGCCAAAATGCCTTCTTATCTACCCTTTCAGACAATGCCTCCATTCCTGAATACACAGCCAACTGTATGTCCGCCTCGTATATGCCCTCCCTGTCCCTATCGAGAGCCATGCGTAAAACCATCTTGTCCAGTTTGTCATAATACGGTAAATATCCCACCCCGACAAAAGCCCACCCCTTGCCCTCCTATTTCCAAATGTCCGGACATACCAATAAAAACAGAGTGTGTTTGCGCACAGCCTCCCACTACGACTCCCTGTCCTGTAGTCAATTGTCCGGAAACGACCGCAACATTACCGACAATTAAAGTTGCTTCAGTGCCGCAAAAGCCAAATGACTGTCCCGAACCAACAACATGTCCACCAGCAAAATGTTCAACAATAGTTAACCTAGATCAATTAAAATGTCCACCAAAACGCGTCTGCATTGGATGGGAAGTTCCCGATGGAAAGTCGCAACCAAGTGTTGAATAGTTTTATGAGCTTGATCATTTCATTCAATAACAATCAATAAACAAATAAATGTCTTTTTTTTATTTAAAATACAATTCGTAAACAGATTTAAAACCAATGAAGAGATTCATTATATTATATATTAATTGTAATTAAATTTAAATACAAATAAAAAGAAATAATTTCAACAAAAAACTTATCGCAAGAGAAGAGCCAATGAATCGATCATTAATTTAGTGGTCGAATGGTTTTGTGAAGTATTGACTAAACTTATGGCAAACAATCCCATAGTATTTGTTTCGTCGATTCTGTCAGAGTGTCCGGGAATTTGATCTCGAAGTTGACGACCAGATCACCCCTTTTGGAGGTGTCCTTGGCGTGAGGCAATCCGTGACCAGTGATGCGACGCCAAGAGACAGGTTTTACAATATCGTTGATACGCATCGGCACTATATCTCCGGTCAATGTCGGGACATTGACTTTACATCCGCACAAAGCCTTCATTTTTATTATAAATCATTGTTTAAAACAATTGAAACAAATGTGCAATAAATACAAACCTCTCTTAATGTCACTTTTGCTGTATATTTGATGTCTACGCCATCCCTTTTGAAGAGTGGGTGAGGTTTGTCTCTTATAGTAAAGACAATGTCTGCGGGAATCGTTGTACTGTTGTGATCGCCCTCTCTTTGAAAGGTAACTTTAGTGCCTGCCTTCCACCCGGGCTTTACATTAATGGTTAAGACTTTGTCCTCTTTCTTGAATGTACTTCCGTCGGGATTCGGCACTTTTCGGGTGATTTTCATTTTTTTGACGCAACCTTTCAGTACTTCTTCTAATGTAAGGAAGAGGTCGTGTTCTATGGGAGGGTCCTGTCGTACAGCGCCACCGACTTTACGCCCACCCCCTAACCCATGACTCGGAGAACTGCCGTGAAATGATTGGGAACGGAAAGCGTTTCCACCCCTTCCAGAGGGTCCGCCCAAACCGAACATGTCGTCTATATCCATATCGTCAAAGTCATGAAATAGGCCGAATCCGGGGCCTAAAGTCGAAAATATATTATGTTCTGTTTTGTTTGACAAAAATAAAATTATATCATTATTCAAATAGCCATGCATTTAATCAAATCAATTAACCATGCTCAATTTGTTCTATTCATTCAGGTATTTAATGTTTAGATCATTCCGTGTTTTGACTGAAAATGTATTTATTTTTTGTCGGAAAAGAAATAAAATTTTCTTTAATTGATATTTCATTGAATGAGAAAAATGAGAATCGAGACAATCATAAGACTAATAGAAGAGATTCAGTAGAAGAGCACAACCACTCATGTATTGCGATCTGTAATCAAAACGCCTACGATTTTATTCAAGGCATTCAATCATTTTTCATAATTAATAGAAGGACTTCGCGAACAAATGTTCTAGGATGTTCTATACAATTTTATTTCATCTATAATTATTGTTTGGTGAAAGACCTTTAAAATTAAGCTTGGTCTTGTGACAAGACTCTTGTCTGTTGTGCCATAATATATGTACCAAGGGACTTAGTTTTACAATAATTTTCACATAATCTAACTAAATTATTTATATAATCAATAAAAGTCAAGTAAGAGCATTGAGAATGTACTAGAACCATCAATTATTTTTTTTGTGGCACATTACCACTAGTTGACATCCCACATATGCCAAAAACTTTGACCTGGTAACTTTTGGAATCTATTGACTCCACAATCTGGAAAAATTTATTCTGCGTTTACTTTTGCACAGCATTTGATTTGGAGGACAATATGTGGGCTCAAAGTTGTTATATAGTCGTTGGTATAGAATGTAAAGAAGATATGGAGTCAGACATGAGACCCCTTTCCACTCATTTTTCTATTTTTAAAGTCAATAAAACATACTTTAAGTGAAAAAATTACTTTCGATTGCATTCAGAGATCACTAATACGACTATAATCTCAATAAAGTGAAAAAAATTTCAGAATCACAACAATTAATGAAAAGTAATTTCCTAAACAAAAGATATAGAAATGAATGGCTAACTGTCCTTCAGGTACAATATCGGTCACGAAAGGCAGTCACGAAACACCGTTTGTAACCATAAGTTGAAAGCAATTCATAACTGATTTTCATTGAAGTCTTCGACCAAACGATTAAATATTCGTTTATTTATTTATTAGCCTTTAGTTTGAAACGTAAATAATATGCGAATTCACGACAAGTCGTGATCTCAATCACCTATTTATCCTCTTTTCACCTGTTATTCGGTTAAGTGTGACATTCATTCACTAAATATTCAGTTTTGAAATCATTATTCGGAAACTCTAACCAAATATATAATTAAATGTTTACATTGTGTGGATTTGTTGGCAATAAGAGCTTGGTAAATTATGTTGATTCAACAGTTTTTCATTTGAAAGTTGATCTAATTTTTGAGGTTTTGCGAAATGAAACAAAAAAAGTAGTTATAAATAGTTATTTAAAATTAGGAGAAATCAAACAAAAGTTTTTAAGAGATATAAACAAATAAACAGATTTTACAATAATTATCATTTGAATGACAGATGAATAACAAGTTATTTATCTGAAAGTCTTTCAGCTTTAAGTTAAAACATTTTAAAAACTATTATAACATTTTAGTGCAATCAAGTGAAACATAACACAAATGAAACCATAAGTGTTGCCTAAGTATCGCAAATCACTGTCTTATTCATTGAAACAAAAATAGTTTTAATACAAATGATTTGCATTGAATAAAATGTGTCAGATTTGGCACAGAATTGATTCCATATTTTCCTATGATTTATTTAAATGGAACTTGGTCAATCTATTGATTATGTCAACCAATAATGTCAAACAATAGAGTATTTCAATTCAAAAAGTTTTGATTCAATATAAGGAATGTGAGGGATGTGTGAGTCATATAAATGATATTCTGATTTCAATCTAATATTAGACAAAAATCGATAGAATTTTGAAAGTCTTTCCGTTTATTGATTATAAAAGTGGAGATGAAGTCATGATTTATGGCTCAGAATATAAGCAAATGATTTATACTTTTCAACGAATCAGATCCGAATTGAGTCAAACAAATGAATATTAGTTTATAATTAGAATTGAGAGTAAAGCAGATATCAATTAACCAAGATTAGTAAAGTCGAGAAAGGATTAGGAATTTTTTAGCTCAGAATAATGTCAAGTGAATTGAGTTTAGCTAAAAATTAGTTGAAGTAAACATAAACTCATTTTTCTTTGGCTGAAGTGATAATGAAATTGAAGCAAAAATTTTGGGAAAAAGTGTTTAACTCAACACTAAATTGATTTATAAATAAATAATTGCTTCGAAAAGTTGGCAAAAAATCTACAATTCATTAAATATATAGATTGCAATTAGAATAAATTGAGCAAGGCAACTTTGTTTCATTATTTTTTCCAAGCAAATAATCTTGAAAAAATGAAAATTGATTACCTGAGTGATGAGGTCCCAGACCTCCCATATTGAAGAACATTTCGAATGGATTGTCAGTACCGAAGAATTGGGCGAAAGTGGCTCTCGGGTCGCCATGAAATGTATACGTGAAGTGAGGGCCGGACCCATTCGAGAACCCACTGCGTCCTCCGCTCCCACCGTTTTGAAGTCCTTCTTCTCCGAACTGGTCATAAATATCTCGCTTTTTCTTATCTGAGAGCACTTCATAGGCTTCAGCTATTAATTTGAATTTTTCCTCAGCCTCTGGAGATTTATTTTTGTCAGGGTGATATTTCAATGCTAGTTTACGATACGCTTTCTTTATCTCATCTTCTGAGGCATTTTTTGAAATGCCCAAGATCGAATAATAGTCTTTGCCCATGGTAAGTATTTATTAATAAAGTTAATTTCTATTCAATAAAATATGATATGCAAAAATGAATAATCTAGATAATTTTAATTATTTAAAGTTGTCATTTTTTTATATAACAAAAATTAATCAAAGTGTAAACTTACACGATCCAAATTGGCGCCGATTCTGGGTGTCAACTGTTTAACTCGTTTATTGAAAACTTGTTAATTGAAATTTAATATTAAAAATTAAAATTATTTTCTATAAAAATATTAAACAATTTAAATATTGATTAAAAAAAATCTCTCAGAACTCAGTTCTCATAAATAGTTGGCAGAACTGATGACTCTATTGAAGCCTTTCGGCCGAAATTTGCCAAAAACTCTTTGAGAGATACAAACTGTAAACTAATACAAAACTAATACAAAAATAATTTCGTAGTTTTTCACTCACTTCCAGAAATTTCATAACATTCTCATTGAACTCATTTTTGTTGTATTCTATTCTTCAGATTTAGTACTAATTCTAACATAATTTCAATTGAGTTTCGTATATAAAAGTCATAAATATATTTAACATTTAAAGTGTTTTAAGTTTTGTCTTTGGGGTGGAGTTTGAAGTCATTGACAATTCATATAAGGAATTAATGGTTACATAAAAAACGTTTAATAGTTTTGTTTATTTGAATTGAATTTATAAAAACAATCTTGATTATTTATTAGACATGATTTTCATATTATTTACCAGTATGAATTGGTATGAATTTTAGTTGTCAAGGTTATTAAAAACAGATGAATAAAACTGCTAAAATTAATCAGCCCTTCTCCCTGCACCACCTCCTGTACCAGAACCTTGGTTATTTCTACGATTGTTTGAATTTTTCTTCCCCTTTTGTTTGTCTTTAGATTGATCCTTGTCCTCATCGCCTTCGTCTTCCTCCTCATCATTGTCTCTATTTTTTCGTTTTTTATTGCTATCCCTTTCCTCCTCCTCCTCCTCCTCGTCCTCCTCGTCGTCATTGTCTTTGTTTTTCTTTTTATTCTTTTTTGAGTCTCCGTCGGAGTCGTCCTCTTCATCGTCAGAACCCTTTCCTTTGCGATTATTTTTCTTTTTCTGATCAGATTTGTCGTCACTGTCTTCATCTTGATCTTGATCTTGGTCTTCATCGTCACCTTTTTTGTTGGATTTACGCTTCCCTTTCCCTTTGGAATCGTCGTCATCTTCATCTTGTTCATCATCATCATCTTGGTCATTTTTGTTTCCTCTCTTCTTTTTTCTATTGGAGTTGTCATCACTATCCTGATCGTCCTCCTCATCATTATCTCCCTTTTTCTTTTGTTTTCTTTTATTACGACCACCTTGGTCATCGTCATCTTCATCATCGTCTTCCTTATTATTTTTATTGTTTTTACCCTCTTTAGAATTATCAGAATCTTCTTCATCGCCATCAGAACCCTTTCCTTTGCGTTTGTTTTTCTTATTCTTATCTGAAGAGTCGTCACTACCGTCGTCGTCATCTTCACCGTCACCTCGACCTGAATTTTTGCCGCCCTTTCCCTTTCTCTTAGGATCGTCCTCGTCATCATCTTGATCATCTTCATCACCATCTTGGCCATTCTTATTGCCTTTCCTCTTTTGTTTTTTATTGTCATCAT